>JABFEB020000113.1:19412442-19425390 GCA_019775895.2 Stomatorhinus ivindoensis
GGGGGGGGTAGGTGGGGATAGGGGAGTAGGGCAAAGACAGTGCAATACAGGATAAATGGCAGTGCAATGAAAGAGAAGACACTGCAAGACAAAGGACAGTGCAAAATAAGGATGAACAATGAATAGACAATAAACAGGTGATGTGATGGGGATGAAGGTGAAGAAAAAAACACAAAATAGTCAAACTGTCAAAGCAGAGCCAATAAATGAAAAATTTAGCTAAATTACATATTTTAACTCCCAATCCCTCTTCAGTTTTTGTGTTAAGTAACAATGACTGGAGCAGCCCTTGCTGGAGTGTTCTGCCACTTAAGGGATCCTCTGGTCACACTGGAGGTCACAGGCAGGACTAACGCAGTTCCTTCTTGCAGGGTGGGGCCAGGAGGGAACATCAACAGCTCCATCTCAGAATGTGAGGTGGGCAAGCATGGAAGGTGCTGGTAGCCAATGACAGAGGAGAGAGTTTAGTATGGGGGGAGGCGGAACCTAAATTAGTTAAATAATTTTTTGTTGAGGGCATGAATGAATCCAAATTAAATAATGGCCTTGTGGCCTTGCTGGTAAGACCTCTTCGTAACAAGGGGCCTCATTTCATCCCCGTAATTAACGTAATACATGTGCATTCTAAAACAGGACACAGGAATATTCTATACATATAGGCAGGAGACACTATGAAATAGAATGAATAAAGAAGCAAGCTTTATCAGCCAGAGTGTGCAGACCTGCTGCTGTGTGTAGTAGCTGAAAAGGCCAGTCAATAGGAGCTGTATCAGACCTAGCCAGTGGTATCACCAGAGCAGAGCAGCCAAACACCACCTACCTCTTCAACTGCTCTTGCTGACACTATTACTCTGTCATTAGAGTCCATTAGGGGCTACTTCACATAACCTAACGTCACTCAGGTTTAAATTCTATTTGGACAAAACCCTAGATTTTAACCACTTTTTATTTCCCTCTCTTCATTTCGTACAAGATTCTGCAATTAATAGTCTATACAAAGTCATTTTGAGGTCATTTTTATCCCCCAAAACGCTGAATAAATCAGAACCACGCAACACTCAATGTCAAAAAAAAAATTAAGCATTTAAAGACACAATTTTGTAGATAAATCAGACCATTACGGTGATAATCTCAAACACTGACAGTATTTTATTACCTGCAATGGACTATTCCCTCTGAAAGTCTTGAACTTGTGAAAAGTATAAGAGGGTGGGATTCTCCATTTTGTGATGAAAAATGCCAGGGATTGTGTGTGCTTGGATAGAATCATGGCCAACGCGGCATCAGACTCTCACCTGAGAGGTAGGCAGTGACCAAAGGAGTAGAAAGCCCATTAACAGATTGTAATAGTCTATAATCTGACCCCATTAACAGTGGGTGAATGCATATAAATGTAAAATACTGCTGAAAGTGCTTTACAATACAATTAAAATTCAAAAAAAGAATAAAATGAAAAATATTCAAAGGTATGAAAAGTAAATTTAATGTGAAAGAAAAATTAAATCATGTAGATTAAACAGAAGGCAAAAAGAAATCAAAGAATAAATGGTGAGGTAGTAAAATAAGTGCTAAAAAAATCATACAAAAAGTTAATTAAATATCAAAGTAGAGAAATGCATTTTCACTCATTTTTGAAAATGGTGACTGAAGGTGCTCGGCGAATATAGAAAGGTAGTGAATCCAAAATGTTAGTGGTGTAAAAACAAAAAAGCCACTTATCTTGTGTGTGACCCTTGCATTCCTTACTAGATCAGCAGTTAATCTGAAACAGTCTATTCAGAGATGTATGAAGGTACTACGCTATTTAGACCATTAAAATCCAGTAAAAGGGTTTCAAAACCAATTCTAAAAGAAATTGACAGTGTATTGATGATAAGACAAAAATGAAAAATACCTCTTCTTTTTAATGGGTGTGACCATTCTTGCCATATTATGTTGAACAGATGTGTCCTATAAATAATTTTTTTGGTGCTCCCATGAATAAAGCATGACAGTCGGTAGTCCAGTGAGAAAATATCAAAGCAGGGCTCAACTTCTTGGCATCACATGGCTGGAGGCAGGATCTTACTCATTCTCTGTTCCTTTAGTTGAAAAATGCAGTCTTAGTGCATTCTCTAAGCAGTCTTAGTGATACGGTTGAATATCAAATTTAAATGTTAAGATTTTGAATTGTTTCCTTGGCTTGTATGGTCAAATGTCTCATTGTGCTTCATAGCCTTATTCATTCTCTGTTCACTGCCAATTAGGAGTCTTTCATTCCTTTTTGTTAAAAATCTATTACTTATACTTATCAGTTATACCTAATTGGTGTTTATTGACTGATTAAACAGACTGATTTATTATTAGGTATTATTAGATAATTGCATATTGTATGCATATCTATGGTAGTTTGCCCTATTATCACAGCAGTTGACCTATAGCTTCTTATAGAAAGAGGATAAAAGTGGTCCAGATACAGTGCCCTGTGGTACGCCATAAAGAATATTATTCTTTATCATCTGAGCCAGATCAGCAAAAACTGATTTCCAATTAAATATGCTTCAAGCCAGTTGAGGGCAGTTCCAGAAATACCAATCCAATTTTTGAGACATTTCAACAATACGCTGTGGCAGATGGTTAAATCCGACAAGAAATAAAAGGAAGAATTGGAATTATTAAATCAGAATTTCTTCTTCATTTGCCACTTTCAATAATCTTGGTTTAGTACAGCAACCTGATCAAAAACCAGGCTGGATTTTTTCATAGGTATTGTTTATATTAAACGTATTATTTAGTAGTCTAAATTACTTTTTATTTTACTGAGAATTGTTATATCTCAAATTTCTAAGAATCTTGAATGTTTCTTCAAAGAAAAAATTTGACTGCATCTCCTCTGGAAGCATACCCATTTCTAGGAACACATTGTGACTGAAGCGGTCTGAAACTTACTTAAAAACGAAAAATAAAAATTGGATCTAGGTTGCAGGTGGAAAAGTATAACTGCAAAACTTTTATAAAGTAAAATTTCTCCTGCTTTTCTAGAAACATCCATAGTGTCTTGTCGATGGGCAAATGATATAATTAACAATATAATTTGTTCTTGGAAGTACAGAAGACACAATTCTAGAGTGAATATTTATGATTTTGTTATGGAAAAACAAAGCATATTAATCACACCAAGGTGGAGATATTCTGACTCTAACCCCCTTTTACTTAAAGCTTTGCATTTTCTTAATGTTTTCTTCTGCACCTCAGGGCAACCGTAAGCTAAGCTGACATACTGATGTGCAAAAAATCAGTTTCACACCAACACATATTCAAGGATTTTGTTACCCAGCCTTAGACTTTTACGCAGTGCTGTGTTTTCACACAATCAGTACGATTAAAAATATCCTTTAAGATGTTCAAACAAACATCACTTGGAAAACTTGCATCCACAATTTGTAACATTCGACACACACAAACATCTGACCCTTGTTAACCATCATCTTAGTCTAGGATTTCACAGAGCATCTGCTCTACCAGCTAGTAGTCAACTGGAGTAAATGATGTACTGTCCACAGAGATTAAACCCAGAGCGAGCAAGACGTTTTGGGAACAGAGCAATCTGGTGAACAAGCAATTCAGAACACCTCCAGAAAAAGGAAATGAGGAGACTGTCTTGTCGGTGAACAAAATACCATCATCTGAAGCATCCTACAGAATTAGTCTAGTGGACTAGCAGTACCTCCCTTGGTGTTCCAGGTTGTTGGAGGTTTAATATGTGTGCCGTTTCTGCAGTATGTTCACCTGCCTCCATGTGAATCAGTAATAATTTTGGCCAGAAAATGAGTCTGAAACGCACAAAGAGAGAGCAGACTTAACACAACACTCCAGCAGCCCCAGGCAAGAGCTGTAGAGCTGAGACACGGGACCTTGGCACACTGAACCACAAACTCAAAAGAGTAATACATTAAAAGTAGCCCCATAAACCTGGCTGCGAAACTCCAATCCAAACAGTGTCCTTCTGAGCTCCACGCTCAGAGAGAGTCAGCAGCAAGACTGAGACCCCTAACAAAGCTTGCTGCTCACTGTAAATTAAATCGAGCTTACATGGACCAAGCTCAGTTCCATACTGAAATGCAATGTACATTTAACAAATGTAACTGATCGTATAACAATGGGCGTGTCCAGGGAGCAGCGATGATGCTTGCTGTCACGTAACATAATACATGGTGAGTTCTAAATATTTTTAATTTACGGTATTTTTCATGTAACAGCCTTGCTGTTTTTTTACACTTACTGACATGAGCATGTAACTACAGTATGCATGTTTTATAATCATTATTCTGAAAGCAGATAGTGGCCAAGTATTGTGGTAACTAAAGAGCCATTTATCTGTGATGATAATGCTTTAGATGTGTATAATTGCATTGTGTGGTACACATGTGTATGTGCTTAGGAATCTGCCTGCCACCTGCTGTCTCATCCTTCAGTACATTTCTATTTATTTAGCAAATGCTTTTGTTCAAAGAGACTGTGACAGATAGCCTGTTGGGAACCAGCACCTCAGAGCGGTTCAGCGTCACTCTGCGGGACAGCAGCCGCTCCCACTCCATCAGAAAGACCAATTAAGTACGTGTGCATCCCCAATGAGGCGCAGCTGGAAGCTTATTCTTCTCTCGCAGCTACTTCCAGGTTGACAGGGAGGCCGAATTTACACGCTGGGCTCAGGCGGGGTAAGCACCTTGGCTCTGGTGCCTGCTCTGCACGTCACTGCGCTGGACCCCAGCCTGAAGCAGCCCCCACCCCTCCCCAAACACACACACACACACACACATTGCCTGACTCAGCACTTTCCCATGCCATGTAATTAAAGCGCACAATGGGCATGCTCAGACCACTCCCTAACATCTGGTCTCTGCTGTGGTGTCCTCACACCATAATAGTAGAAGATATGCATAGAAAACATGGAGTCCAGCCTGTGACCAAATCCAAGGGACAACTAAAGGGCCAAGTCTGCATAAAACATCATGATCGACCTCATGACTGCGATGTGTTTGTAGGACTTGGGGTCCTGAGGACTGGACAGCCCATGTTTTGGTGCTGACCCAGACAACCTACGTTGATATGTAAGCTTTCCTGTCCATGTTCCATGGTGTCACTGTACTGAATAGGGGCCTGCATCACTACCCCCTTCCCGCCTGCTTGCAGTGGCCAGGCCGAAGGTTGTAGCAATCCTACCAGTTAAACCACAGTCTCCCAGCAGCAGCCTCTTGCCCCTCCTACAAATCTACCAACCAATGTATTCCCTCTGAGGGCTGTCGACAGTTACCACGGCTAGTGCTGGGCCACGGTTTCATGCAAAATTATTCCATCGTGTACTCAGAGGCCCTGGTGCTGTGGGAAGCCAGGGATGTGATCCTGCTGTTTGTCAGGGTTGGACTTCACAAAGGAATCCTTTGACCACGTCATGTCATGGCTCATGAAACAGTTGTGCTGTCTTCTTCACAGAGAGCACATCCCCACTTCCACCCCTCACCCCCACCCAGGCTTTTTGATCGTTTCAGCTAGACCTTAAAGAGGATGCTGAAGCACGTGGTGGAGGAAGAGGACTTCGTGACCCTCTTCGTGCTCATCGAGTAAGGGAGGCGCTGGAAGGCCTCCGCAGGGTTCGTCCCATTTGAATTACTGTAAGACAAGCACTGGGGACATGAGATACCAGCAGGATGTAAATAGCTAGGGGCAACAGCCGTCGCCATACAGGCGCGTGACCGAGCACGTGCAGACGATGGGGGGGGACCACAGAAGAGGCTCCATCCCTGATTCACCAGCACGTGTAGCAAGACCAGTGGGGCAGCGATTATGAACTGGGTTACCTTCAGAACCCACGCTATTCCTCAGTCATTAGGCCATAATCATAGTTTTTCTGCTGATAGTTAATAATTTATTTATTTCATCGGGGGGGGCGGGGGCTAGCAGTTAAAGAAAAAAATGACGTCTGGGGTGACAACACTCACAAAACAAAAAGTCTGGCATTTCACAAATTTTTCAACATTATTTTTTTAAACCCCACAGTCCCTGACCCAATGAAAATAGTCATGTGACCCACTCTTAGGGCGTGACACACCGGTTGACAACCATTGCAGCACAGAATCTATCCATACTGGGTCCTACAAGCCAGGGAGGAGGTCCACCGAGAGGAGGACGCCGGCCGAAATGTTCCCCTCCATTCCAGGCCGCAGCCCGGCAGCAGGCAGAATCGCCCTTGGTGTGGTGCCACACGAAGGGCTCTGCTGAATCCCTGACGACGTTTCCCTGTATATTTGTGGAGTCCGAACGAGGGTTTATGATGAGGTCAGAAGGGAGCAAAGCTGGGGTGTCTCCGTTTAGTGCTTAAAGGCATGTTTAATTAACAGCCTGCACCAAACATGTGGAAAAGGCTGAAGCAGTGTGGGAATGATGGACAGCAGTCGGAAAAACGCCGACGGAGACCAGGCCGGACTGCACGTCAAGACATCGCCTGGAGAAAGAAGCACAAAGTCACATTTATATTTAAAAACGATCAGCAGATGTCAGAATAGCAGTAGGAGTGATGGGAGAGCAGACATTTAACAGTAGCACTGGGATTATCCTGCAGCGGTAACCATCACGTGGTTTGGTTCATTTTGCGTTGGGTTCACATTAACTATCTGAGCCCCCAATCCTTTGAGACATGTAATATGTGTAACACACTTTTCTAACAAGCCTAATTAATCAAGACTAATTAATTATGTGTATCATGAACAGTGGGCGGAGTCTGCGGAGCAGAGGCGGATCACTGAAGCAGATGCTCCACATATATACCGTCCACAGCAAACCGGACCGATTTCCGCTGCACGTTCCATGTACTGGATGCACTGATGAAGCTGGGGACTCCTGGGTGACTCATCGAGGGCGGCGGCTGCTTCTCCAGGTGACGCTTGGTGTTTACGATCCCACGCCCCACACCTGCTGGAATCCCGCACATTTATAAAATGGGGTGACTGAGCAAAGTCAAAGTGAACGAAGTCAAGGTGAACTTTATTGCCATCTCCGCCATATACAAATACACAGAGAGATGAGACGACGTGGTTCCAGTTTTGCATCGTACGCAGAACCGAAGACACATATATAAATAGAAAAATACACTTTAAACCTAAGTAGACATGGAAAATGTGCAAAATCAGTCACATTTGAAAAGAGTATAAGTTAGAAGGTTAGAAAGATGTGAAATTTCTTTGTGGGTAGTTCAATAATACGTGCAATTATGTAACAGAAAATAATGAAGAATGTTTAATCACTCTACAAATATTCATAATCATAAGGGAGGAAACATAGATCTTCTGAAACCGCTTATCCTATTTAGGGTCCAAGTCCTTTCCTGGAGGTTACAGGCACAAGGCAGGGAACAACCCAGGATGGGGCACCAACCCATCACAGGGCACAAGGCAGGGAACAACCCGGGACAGGGTACCAACCCATCACAGGGCACAAGGCAGGGAACAACCCAGGACACGGTACCAACCCATCACAGGGCACAAGGCAGGGAACAACCTAGGACAGGGTACCAACCCATCACAGGGCACACACACAATTTGGTAACTCCAATTAACCTCAGCATGTTTTAGGATTGTGGGGGGGAACTAGAGTACCCAGAGGAAATCACACAATAGCACAGGGAGAACATGCAAACTCCACAGACATGGAACCATGGCAGAGACTTGAACCCAGGTCCAGAGGTATAAGGCAACAGTGCTAACCACTGCACCATGGTACCATCCAGGATGAAATTTGTTTTACCAAATTCCCACATTTTACTTCCCCTTTATTCAGTGCAGGGTTGCAGTGACCTCTGGTCATATTAAAGGCGCAGAGGCAGGAGCAGCACTTAAATACTCATAATCTGCATGGCACTAACGGCAAACACAGTAAATGGGCATGTTATTGAGTGGAATGAAGATTGCCGTGGATTGTGGTGTGGAGCTCCTGAGCTGAAGGAAGTATTCGTGGGACCCTGACACAAAAAACACCGAAAAACACAATTCTGTGATATTAAAAAAAATGGCAAAACAAAAAAATATATCGTACAGAAGTAGAAGTGTAACTGCCTGTAGTTTTCCGGGAGTATGTGAGGTATGTCATTCTGTGTACTTTCAACTCTAAGCATGGAGTAGGTACCTATTAACACAAACCTAAAGGTACCATAAGCAACTCAAAGTGGCCAGTTCCACTTCACAAGTCACCCCCCGCGTCTATAATCAACATCAAGAGCATTTACGTCTCCACAGTGGCAACCAGCAGCTACTATAAGGTGAGGGGGTGCAGCAGTCCCAAAGTGGCAAGATTCGTCTGATTGGGATGGGGGCGATGAAGTGGGGGGGAGTCCATATTTTCACAGCTGACAGCTGTGCGAGGCAGCTGTTCATTTGGCAGCCGGTAGACGATGTCATCAGAGAGGAACACGGTCACCATTCACTTTATGATCGATTGGTGTGAATCCGTTAGCCCCATTACTCAGTCCCTTCAACACATAACAGTTTCGCTCATTTGTGCAACAGATTGTTTTACTGGGCAGGTTTCATATCTGTTTGGAGATACTGAAAGTGGCAACTTTTAGCTTATCAGCCAACTGGCCCACGAGATGCTCACGGAAAATGGTAGGGATGGGGGGGTGTGGAATCAGACTGAAGGTTGTTGGTTCTCGTCTTAGAACCAGGCAATGCTGCTGTGTCTGTGAGAATGCCCATTTGCCAGGATTTCGTCATTGCAGAAATGTTTGACTGGGTAGATGCAAGACGTTCGTTTTTGGATAAAAATGTCTACTAAGTGCCTCCTTCATAAAAACTGTTCTGCATGAGCAGACGTTGGTGTCGCCAGCTAGAACCCCCACATACCGGTGACCGCAGCCTTCCTGACACATTTTGTTTAAAGCTCACACCCGGCTTCAGAGAGGTAATCAAGCATGTAATGAAGCTGCCGCATTTGCATATAAATCATCTGCAAAGGTGAGGGCCGTTAATGGCGACGAGGGGCTTGCAGCGTTCCAGGATGCAGGGAGCGTGTTCAACACGGCGCATTTCTCTCCGCACGCGCTCTGCGGTTATCTCATTTCCAAGCCACGAGGTCCCCACGTTAGTCTTTCTGCTTTCATCATCAGACATATCGAAACTCAGGTCTTGACCCGTTCGCCTCGCAAAATGCTCCGTCACATCTGGGAAAAACTGATAGTGGACGTACAAGGGGCGGGCAGCTATGTGAGGTGCGTGTGTCGTGTAATTCATGGGCTTGCTTAATTACTGTCAAACTTTAACAGACTTGTCTCTTTAAATCATCTTGAAGAAAGCTGTGCCCCCCCACTCCCCCCACTCCCCACCCCAGCCTGGAACTAAAAGCTGCTGGAAGGACCATATCCAGTCCAGGGGGGGTGAGATGCAGTTTGCCGGATGCTTGGACTGAGTACCCACTCCTAGGCCTCCTCACATGTTGCCAGGACATCCTGAGTAGCTGAATAATGCCTTGTTTGTGCACGTGTTTTGCATGGTCTGTCCCAAGACACCGTAGCCGGTGTGGTGTGGTGGGACAGTGGCGGGTCCTGCTGCCACATAATCATGTCAGTGCCTTCCAGTGCCTCAGTCAGTGAATACCAACTGACTTAAGTTTGATTGACAGACTCCTTATCGCTTTAAAGGAATATGGTTCTTCCTTTTCCCATACTTTTTGTTTCCTTTGAAAATGAAAAGAAGAGGCTTCCTCTTCTCAACTGGCCCGCTACTTCCCCTGACTACCCTTTCACCTGACAGCGTAGAAGTACCTTAAACATCCCAACCGAGACAATCCCAAAGATGCTACTCCGAGTGTTCTAGCTGTGTGTTTCGCTGACTATAAAGAACACCTGGAAAAGCCCCCCCTCCCTGGCTTTGAAGGGTGGGGTACTAGGCTAACCTAACAAGCTAGGATTAAGTTTATTTCGATAGCTACTTCAATTCAAAGCACTTCAAGGGCGCCCGGGCACTAAAGCATTGATAATATCTACGTGACATCTTAACAGTGACCAAGATCAATTTTCTCTTTACAAACTCAAATATCATTTCGTACATATTTTACTAGATACGCTGCTGCGGCATCGACAGTTAAGGGAGGTGAGACAAGATCATAAAGTTTAAATGCATCTCCTGATGCAAAAGAGTAGTTTTTCAAAAGGGCGCAATATTAACTTCAAAACTCTTGCGATAACAGTGTGGCTGTTATAAAATGGCTAATATCTATCGTGAGAGCAGTGAGAGTGAATTTAAGAGCCTATTACATGGCATGAGTGGACATGCTTGATCAAGCTTTTACAGCTATTGATATGTAAAAATCATGTGGCTTGGTGTAACAATGGCACAAATAATCAGCCAACTGAGAGGATAAAGAGACCCCAGTGGGATTCTGGGATATGCCTTAAATGCATAGGCCTGAACACGGGGGGGGGGGGGATTATTAAGTGGGACATGGGCATTGGTGTGGAATAATGAGCAAGGATGCATTGCAGGGAAGCTGGTTCCAGATGTGAAACGGAAGCATGTGTTCGCGCGAATTGTACCTGAGCGAATAGGGGCACCATGCAGAAGATCCAGTGGCAGGCCCAGGGGGTCCGGGAGACCCGGAATGCGGCACTGAGACGTCGCACAGCTAGACAACTAGACACAGCACCGACGCGGAACTGGCTGTTCTTTCAGGGCATAGCCCGTCCTCCTGGCAGAAATATCAGAAAGGCGTCAATGTCTCTTTGTTTGATGAAAACACGTCAGTAAAGAAAACATGTGTACCCTCCGTCTGCATTAGCAGGTGAGAGAGAATGAGAATACCAGACAGGGATCAATACCTCTTTCTGCCATGATGATAGCTGACATTTGTGTTGTTTCAGTTCTGTGGTAATTGGAGAAAAAACAATCTACCTGTGAAGTTTTTGTTACACGTGAATCCAGGCAACGTCATCTCCTTCATCTCAGTAATAAAACTTCTGCTTCTGTTTTTTCTCTTAGTGAGTGCATGAGGGACACAAGGGCACAGGGGACAGGACGAAGGGGCCATGATTTGATAATCAGCCATGGATACGGAGTTCTTCCTCGAGTGAAGCTCATTATTCAGAGATGATTGTGCCTTTTCACAGAGAGCCCAGTCTCTTTCTGCAGTGGTGGGGGGGGGGGGGCAATCTAGCATAATCAACACCGTCAAGAGGAGGTGGAGAAGCCCCGTGGACACAAGTCCAAACGAAAGGTGTTCACAACCTCCATTTAGTACCATCCTCAGAAATTATAACCCTGTCAGAAAAAAAACCCCAGACCTGTCTCACACGCTCACATGCTCGGCTCTCCCCTACATGCAGCCGTAAAGCCCCCCCCCCTCGCTTGGATTATTGTTGTCACCTGTATCTCATTGGCTCTTCGGACATTTAAACCGTGCCTTTGCATTAGCTCTATAAATAAACTCCTTTCTGGTTCCTTACCTTTTGGAAATCGGTCCACTGTCCACAAAGCTGGGTAAAAAGGTGGATCTGGACTTTCTGCCAAAGGCTTTCAGGCCAAACAACTAATTCAGTGTAAACTGGTGCTTTAGACAAAAAAAAATCATATCATCTTTAAAGAAGCAAGTAAAATAAACCAGCCATATTTAGATGGTAGTTGGGTGCACTAGCCTTTGATACAGAGGAGCCACAAAACTAATGCAGTGGAGCATTATGGGAAAGGAGATGTGGAAACTGTCTCTATAGCACCACAGAATACATGAATGTGAAATGAAACCAGTGAATAATGCCAATGCATCCTTTTTAATGAATCTGACAGGCATCAGGGCTTAAATCATGGGGTCAGTCATGTGATTTTTTGGAACTCAAAGCCAGCAGAAGTGATAAATGAAATGAATGAGGGGTAAGACAGGTCGCTTGAACAACCAGGCCAGAACCACGCACACTAACCTAGGGTGAGAGAGATGGACAGGTTTGGCTGCATGCAGAATATGCTCAGCTGGGGGCTAGATGTCCAAGGCTTGGGGGGTAGCTAGATAAACTAATGGGGGGCATTATGCAGTGTGCTAAGCTTCAAATGACAGCTTAAATAACTTTTATCTGCCTAGCAAATACAGCTCTCCTAAGTGGCATATTCAGCGTACATTTTTATGCTTTGCCCAGTAATAAAGCCTGATATCTACATGGACCATTTCAATTCAGGTACTTCGCTCATAGGTATAAAAGCAGTTTCTTTCTGACACTGGACTCCTTTTCACCACCTTTGCAGCGCCACTTTCTTTCAAATAGCCTGAGGCAAAACAAAAAAATGGCTAAAATTGATTTTATTTTCCTTTTTGGTCTAATCGCTTCCAGGAATTAATCTCAAAAATGTTTTCCCAAAGGAGATGGAATTGCACGTCCATTTAAGGTCCAAAGTGGCACTCTGCTGTCTTCACTCTCCTGCTGTTTACCAACCCACTTCCTCAGCCTTGACATTTCCGGGCCCTGGTGACACACGTACAACCTGGCGGTAAACAACAGCAACGCTAACAGTGAAACAAATGGCTAAAGGTGATCAATAGCTGTTGGAACTTATCACTCTTTTCTTGCATGGAGTGAGGGAGAAAGACGAGGAAAGGAAGAGAAAAACAGTGAGAAAACATAATAGGGACAGTATCAGACAGGCACTGGACGAGAAATAAATATGAACCTGGAGTTTTATCATTCACCTTACTTAAATGCCATGATATACACTGGAAGACTTGCTTTTGTAAAATATGTGGGTAACACTTTACACGATATGACACAAATAATGTAGTATTATGCTATTACAGTGATCCCTCGCTACTTCGCGGTTCACTTATCGCGGATTCACGACTTCGCGGATTTTTAAATATACAGTATTAGTAGTATTTCCTAGTCTAAGAACAACACAAGTTTAGTGACTACGTGCGTTATAGCACGGGCTGTGATTGTCACAT
>JABFEB020000113.1:19449797-19460178 GCA_019775895.2 Stomatorhinus ivindoensis
GTCTGGATTTGTACTTTCTGGACCTGAAATTTCCACCTCTTCTAATTGGGGGAGGAATGGGGGGGGGGGGGTGTCCCCGTACTGCACTGAATGTTGTTTTTTTAAATATACTTCTACATTTCTCTTGACGTACTGTATATTGTACATTTGCTCACAACCCCCCTGCCAGTGCTCCATAACCTCCGGAGCAGATTTAAGGTTACCACAGTTTAAATGGACCTGTCATGGCCGGGGGGGGCGGGATGCACAAACTGAGCGGAAATCGGCTCTTCACTGCAGCGCCCTCCCCCCCCCCACCACTCTATAGAAGGCATTCGATCCTCGAGAAGTATTGTTGCCTGAATGCACTCTACCGAGCCCTTGAATAACCCTGTCTCTCGTGTCTCCTATCAACCTCCTAAAAATGCAGCTTCATGATACAGGCCTGGCATATCACTGCGCTATCATTATTATTATTATTATTATTATTATTATTATTATTCTCCCCATTTTTATGGAAGCCTCCTCAGTATCACACTAAGCAGGAACACAAATGTCAGCATCCTCAAACACCCCCGAACAGAGGCACTGCACACCTCACTGCTCAGCCCGCTGCCCCACTGGAAGACGCTAAGACACTGTAAAACACTGCATAGCTGCAGCCACACGTGACTCTCTCACCCGTCCGCCTCCCCGGGGGGCCACCTCTAGCTGTAAGCGGAATCGGCAGCTACCCAGGGCCCCCGGTCGCCAGTTTCGCGGAGTAAATGAAATGATTATCAGTTTCCGTGGCAGCGGAGAATCCCAAGTAAAGCTTTGCCTAGGGCCTCTGAAAAGGTAGAGCCGGCCTTGCGTGTGACCCTGTCAGCCAGAGTCACGAGCGGACAAAAGGCAGCCGCGAGGCTGTCACCGCAGTGCATTGACCAGACATACGGCGCCGTGGAAACAAACTCGGAAACATACACACAGGCACCGCTGACTTCAACTTTTGACAGTCTTTACAAACATGAGTCCATTCTAGCAAGTTAACTTTTAAAACCTACCATTAATCTAATAAGGCATTTTGATCCAACTAAGACCCTGAGGTTTCCCACTTGATTCACAACGTATTTGTACAACAATTTGCAGATCGGCAAACTTAACCATCTGTGTGTATGCATATGTGTGTGTTTGTGTGCATATACATTCGCAATGACAAAAAAATAGTTAAGCACCCAGAAGTAATGGTCAGATTTAGATGTAATTTGGTACATGTGCAGACCAGTGATTGGCATGTAAATGATTCGATTTGCAAGGAGCTGGCAGGTCTAGACAGACACAGAGGATGCCTTATAGACGCATTAGACAGCATTACCAGCACTTGACAGAGACAACACACATACACACACACACATATAAATATATAGATTTTTTTCCCTTTCCAACAGATAGCTCACCGTATGACAATATTTACATTTTTCAATCCCCTCCCCCCCCGTTGGGTTGCTGGAGGGGCATATGGTCAGCTTTCACTAAAATGGACCTGATTTGGTATAAAGACAGATACCCACAAAAACACACAAAGAGGAAAGCGATGAGCACAAAGTCAGCGACACTCCAATCTCTGTTTGATCAAAGCGTGCTGCAAACATCCATTCCTGACATTTATACAGTAGCTGTTGAAGTGGGTTCAGCCTTTAGTTTGACTCGATGAATCCTTGAAACCTTAATGAAACAGCAGCTGAGCTCCCTTCCTGGTCCACTCCTGGGGAGGGCTGCACATTCTCTACTGAACTGTTGTGCAGACCTGATCCTGCTAATCTGTGAATTTACTCATTGAATCGGTGTGTTGATTCTGTGTTATTATAAAACCAAATTCTTCATGAAGTATGGTAGGACCAGCAGATCTATCCACTTCTAGATGAGTCTAAAAATTTGGTGAGTAAAACCAACACCATGCGAATGTGCCAAGTTTGCTTTGTTTGATACTTGCGGCTTTGAACCCTGGCAGAGACTCGAACCCAGGTCCCAGTGCTAATCACTGCACCAGCATACCACCCTAGATACAAGCCTCCACTTTAATTTTACTTCATTAAAATTAGTCTTTGCATTTCTTACGCACCATTTCTTTGGTAAAACTTTGTGTCAGACACCATTTGGCGACTCCAAGTTGTACATTTCAACTTAATTCTTCATGCATATTTCCACAGTAGAATATTTTCACAGTAAATATGTTTGTCTTCTTAGTGTTACCTTCTCCCATCACCAATCCTACGACATGTTTTCCTCTAAAAAGCCAGAGTGGTTCAGTCTCCCATGTGACCCGTTTGCAAGGAAACCTTATATTATATTATAGTGCATATTTCATTAATGAGACACGCAACATCTTTACAGAATCAGACGTTGAACAAGCAGTATTTGCTACTGTAAAATATATATCCAGATACTAATTAATGCAATCTCTAATTAATGAGTAAGAAAATATATACATACATAAGATCAACAATAATTTTCACTTTACAAGTTTACTGGTATAGCAGGATTTCTTTGAAAGGATCGCCTTATTTTCAGTTGTTTTTCTACCATTGAAATGTGCGATGCCAAGAAGAATCATGTTTTTAAAAGACCTATTTATTATTTCATGTTCTGCTGTATAAATTATACCATTTTTATTGTTAAAACACCTTATGGAGCCATGTTTCTGGCATAACATAACAGACTAAACTATGGATAAACTGTCAAATCCAGTGGTGGATAAAGAATCTGAAATCCATACGCATAAAAGTAGAGATGTCTTACTAGGAAAATGACTTAAATTAAAATACTACTTAAGTAAAAAATCTTTAAGTATGCGATATTGACATTGCTTAAGTATCAAACGTATTTAGCTGGTATTAAATGCAGGCTTGAGTAAAATGGTAGTAAAAGTTAGTCTGTTAAGTATAATAACCGTTTGTATCAGTTCCCAAAAGAAAAACTAGATGCTGCTGCAGTACTTCTATGCGATCTCATAATAGATCTACTTTTGCATTTTCTCACAACATATTTATTATTTGCAATGTATCGATTCAACGTACAATGGGTACAATGGACTAACAACTATACAACTAAATGATTCAGACATGTCCAGGAAAGCGTGCTTTAGGAAATAGACTGTGGGGGACAATGAAAACCATTTAATTGTCAGATTATGTATTTTATATGTATTTATTAACTGCACTGTGCTTGTAGTCCAAAGCTTAAAGCACACTTTACAGGACAGGTCTATATTACGTAGTTTCATTACAACGCCATCAATCCTACCATTTATATTCTTAACGGACTGCGTCCGGTATGGATTAGTGACACAAAAATTTTGCAAGATTTCACATATTCTCGTTATTTTTTCCCTTCTGTTATTTTTTCTACTCTCGTGGCCCCATAGATCAGTGTCTACAGACCTGTAGTAAAACCATATGTTTTCCCCATTTGGCCATTATAATTCCCCATTTGGCCAATATATTGTGTTTTGTGTTTTCACTACACCGTTGCAGACAAAATTGCCATGCAATACGAAACTAGTTGCCAAATGGAAATGTTTTACAGTAAAATGTAAAGAATTTCTTCATAGTTGTAGTGAAGTAGAACGTGAACAATTCTAATATTAATTATAATGTTAGTAATGCTAATGCAGTTTAAATACAACGTTGCGAAATAAATATGTAAGTACAGTGACGATGTACAGTTCCATCTGACGATTCGTTTTGCCTTTTGATCGGGGGAGTTAATGGCAACGACGCTCACCCTGCAACGCTATGTCCGCCAGTGGTGGTTTAACGTCATCGAGACGCCGGCTCTGTGTTTCTGCTTAGGAACATGATCGATGTAAATAATTCCAGCCGAGCCACAGTGTCGTGTTGTGAAAGCTCTACGGGAAAGGGCTTTTTAATTTAACTCTACAAGTGGGAGCTTAATAGCGGGTGGGCTATAAAGTGATTATCGTCAGTTTTAGGGCAGATAATCGCGGCGCCCGTATGCTTTGGTGCCCTGACCGCGAGGGGCATTTCGCAGCTATAGTTACTGGCACCGGCACAGGAATGAGCACCTGTTGGCTTCAAAGGGGGATAAAGTCAGGATCTCACAGCCGCAACATTTTGTAGGGAATGTTTTATTAATTAAACTAAGGGTTAGTAAGGACTGTACCACTATTAATATTTTTAATACAGGCTATACGTATGTAGTGGCCCCAGTAAAAGATCTGGAGTCCAGACTAACTGCAAAACGATTGACGTTCATTAGTTTTACACAAATATTGTTGTATACATCGTATACTGTTTTGTTGATTATGTTATATTGGCTAATGATTACTTCAGCATTAAGTAGGCCTATCGGCAATAGGAAACAGACCGAATTCCGTTACTGGTCATAAGTACCATTAAATCTACACGGACTATGTGAATAATGAAATGCAAAATAAAACGCGGCAACTGTCAAAACATTTTAATGATTATAGAAGCAGTTCGTTTTTATTTGCATAGCATAACGAAAATCTATAAAGGTTTCTTGATGTCGACATTGTCGATTCGAAAAGTTGCCACATTTAAAATAAAATACAAATCAGATAAGAATAATGCATATGCCTGTCTTACATATATACACACGTTTTTACTAATTCATGATGCAGCTGATTACATATGGGCCTATATATGTGTGTGCGTGTGTGTAATATTTAGTAATTTCATTGGTTCTGGAGAAGGATAGGACTGAAAGAATTATGCATTACAATTAAGTAAACCATATCGGAACAGACTAATCGAAAGTTTGATCTGTACCCCACAGCACAACTGCGCATAAATTATCAAAAAACCGACGTGGAGAAAACAAGGGTCGCATTCAAAGCACTAACCACAAGGGTAAACACTGTTTGTGAGCTCAGTTAGACATTATTAATATGCAGTTTATTTTTTGAAAACTATCCTGCGAGGAAAAAGAAAAAATAACGAGACGTAAAAACCATCTTTCATCGTTCGAGAGAGAACCAGACGTCAATGTGTCTAATTATGGTTAGCCATCCTTAAAAGAACAATGCACATTACATTTCATTTTGCGGATCGAGTTTCAGGATCATGTGTTTAGCCAGCTATGATGGCAAGTGCTTCAGAGTGCAATCCCCCCTCCCCGAATCCAGAGCGAGAAACAGCCAGTTGTGCTAGAAACCGGAGAGCAGCCGAACAGCCAGGGGATCACGGGGGGGTAGACACAACGGAAGCCGTCGAGATGCTCCTGCCCATCTTTACCACTTGCTGTTAGCCTGCTGAAGAGCCCCCCTCCCCGCCACTTTCCTTTGGATTAAATCCGGCGGGGGTGAAAGTAGGGACACATTTCCAAACACATAAAGTTAAACCTCCACAGTCTGTGACTCATGGATCAGACGTGTCCTGCCTGACCTACGGCGATATGTTTTAAATGATCTATTTAAAGGTTCTGGCATTTTTTATCATCTACTTTTATCTATATTCCGGAAACCTTTAAACATTTCGCACCGCTGTTTTCAGTTTGAGTTTGCCAGGAGTATTTCCGGTTATGTATGTCTATAAACTACAAGCAGAATTTAAATAATGTTGGCGACTACATTTCAGGGGGACGTTGCTACATTCAAGTCTATTTGTTGACGAAACTTTCCATATGACGCAGTGACGTCATTTCACGATGACGCTAACACGGTTATTATGGAGAGTTCTCAGTGACGTTTCTCAAATCGATTCACCATCTCGGTGAAAAATAGGATTCGAAATATGTTAGATTCATTTGTTTATTACCACATTTTTTTTGTAAAAGTAAGGTCACCCATCCATGCTCAAGTCTCATATATAATGGCATAGTATTTACATATAACCTATTCTCTGTTTATAATTATATCTTCTATATGTACAAAGGTGGTTGCCTCTATACTGATTTTTTTCTTGTAATTATTCCCTAATCAATACAGTATTATAATGATTTACATAGAACTTCTATTGTATTAGGTATCTGGAGATGGTTCAAAGCAGGGGTGTCAAACTGCAGTCCTGGGGGGCCGGAGCCCTGCACATTATTTGGTTCACCCTCATTTAACACACCTGATTTAACTCCTTGTGCTAATTACCACACAGCTCTTGAGCTGAATCATTTGTGGTAGAACAGGGAAAGAACTAAGCTACACAGGGCTCCGGCCCCCCAGGACTGGAGTTTGAGACCCCTGGTTTAAAGTATATGGAAGAATGTGTGTAGGTTATATGTAAATATTATGCCATTATATATAAGAGACTTGAGCATTTTAGTATCGCCAGCAGGATCCTGGAACGAGTATCCCACAGATACGGAGGACTGACTGTTTTACCAAGTATGAGCACACAGCTCTACCAGCTGGTAAAATATAGCCTTGTTGTGTCATTACACAGTAATCTGCAATAAAATCATTATTCTATCAATATTCCACATATGCAAGTGACAACATGGGCAATGGTGGCTCAGGGGATGCAAATGTTGCTTTGTACTTTCCAGGTTTCCCATCTTACCAAAGATAAAACTGGATGCAAACGTTCGCTCTTGCGTTCTATACAACCAAAATGGCGATACACTGTGCCTACAGCGAGTGTGACGTCAGCGGACAAAGACCGATTGAATACACCTGCTGGCTGGGCCAAAAACCCAAAGATGGACCACTTGGAAATTTGTTACATGCAGAAAGCAATACCCTGTGTAAATTGCTTTAATGGGATGGATGTGTAATCAATGTAAAATAATTTGATTTTAAAAATTAAGTTCTAATGTTAATATAACATGTGCTTCATATTACACGTTTAAAATGAACTCATGCTGCATGAAGGGTTACATAAATGTTTAAGTGAAACAAATAAGTTATGTTAACATTCATTGTTCTTATTAACCCCTTAAAAAGAACTCATAGGTGTGAAATAGAAACTTACTCAGTAACACCACATTCATTACTAATGAGTTACAGTGTGTCTCACTTTATAATAATGTTCTTGTTCTTTAGTAACTCCTATGGAAGACGTCAGTAATACAACAATCATTATTAATGAGTTACAATTAGTTTTATTTAGGTCATTAGTAAGACTTCATTCCTCATTTAAAATGCATACATTAATTTCTTAATGTTTAGAAAAGATCAACAATATGTGATTTAGCCCATCATGTGGCAAAACACGAGTCTCCGATTGACCATCCCTTCAGTTGAGTAATGAACTAGTGGTTATTAGAAGTAATCCATAGTTAGTATATAATCCCCAATGAGACCAGCAATGCTCAATAGTTCCTAATGGAGTACTAGCAAACTACTATAATAATTAGTTCACTATTACCTATTAAGTAATTAAGCATAATTCCTTAGTAGGGAATAGTGCTAATTTAGGTGTTAATGAAGCACTATTCCTTTGTTGCTGCTTACTTCCTGCATATTTACCTGTTAACTGTGGAACAGTATTATAAAGTGTTACCCCATTTAGTGACGCAAAAATTCTTCCAATTTAGCCTTCCATCCGCACTACCACGGATCATTTTTTCCCAGAAAAGGAGAAAAATTTCACCGCTCTCCTACAACTAATCCTTCTGTAACGTGCGGACGCTCATAAATGTAAAATATTGTCACGCCTGCACCAGTGAGCTCCGATTTGTTCGTATTTATAGCTCGTGACCCTTTCCTGGTCAGCTCTCTTCCTTTCAATATCTTTTATATCTTTAATTCGTTATTCTTCACGGGAATGAAGAATGTTTTGCTTTTGTTTTCACGGAAGTAATCCACATGTGAACCTGGACTTTCGCTACCATATGGCATACGTTGTTTTTCTTATGTGCAGCTAAATTGTGTTTTCTGTACACTGTATGCTGTTTACAAATATTGTGTAGTTCAAAACGAGACGTACGTGAGCTAAGTTTAAGTGCAACTCTAGCTTATGACGAAGACATCCAGCCATCGAACATTATATGGATTAAGCGCACTTCTAGAATAGAATTAAATTGTTTGGACAAAAAAACATACAAATGTACAGAGCCCCTCTGGTGACATAGGAGAGAAAATATATATTGCGTTGCCACGTGATAGTTATAAATGGTGACCACGTTTTTATTAAAGCGTGGGAACGAGTTAAATTTCCGGGATGTTGTATGTTAGTCTAATGCACTTGTCGATAACGCCTTTAGGAAGTTAACGTGTCTTTTCACAATTATGTTATCAATTAAAAAATATAATTTCTTTATAAAATTATACTTACTTTTACCCACCGTGTGTTTCCAGGCATTCGGTTAATTCAGTTAATTATCTCGTTACCACGCATTATTTTTTTCTCCTGTGTCACCAAAGTGGGCGCGTGGTGCTCGAGCTACAACAAAGTATTGAGTGCGTTACTTCTGAAGATATATAATAAAATGCTTTGGTTAAATGTGCAAATGAAAAATCTCAGAAATATTTACATTAACAACCACTCTTATAGCTATGTAATTTGCCTTTTAAACAGATCAAGTGTGATTGCAGAAGTGGTTTTTTTCAATGCTAGTTACAACGGTAGTATCGGACGTAGATCGTTTATTTTGGAGTATTTATGTATTAATGCAGACGTAGCAAGAGAGTTCAAGCATTTCTGTACCTACTTCCGACCTTCCAGAATTCTGATTCTCTTTTTGTCCCAAGGCCCTGAAATTATCTTGTCCTTCGATCACCTGTTTGTCAGTTTCCTGACCCTCTCAAGTTTTCAGACTATTAAGTTTTTGGATACTTTTTGCATGTTCTGCTTTTGACCCAGAATGTCTGACTCTGATTATTGCATGCTTCCTGGATCAGATCCACATCTGGTTTCTCCTTTTGTGTACCATCACACTGGCTCTTACACGGTTTTATCGCATGGAATTGAAAAATAAGCACTGTGGATTCAGTAAACAAAGATCCCCCGCAGGACATAATGGTCTGAACAGTACATCTGGAGCAGAACCAGCAGATTGTGAGCTGTCTGAACAGGGTTCGACAAATGAAGAAAAGCTTGGTAATGAAGGCAGAGCAGCTAGTAATTACTTATTCTGCGGTTTGTGCCATTTTATGCTGCTTATTCCAGATCAAGGGAAAGCGGGAACAGGCAAGAACAAATACAAGAGTAAATGACTATATCTAAGGACAGACCCAGAACCTGACGTATACGGCCATTCTGACATCCCATGTAATTTACACAAAATGAACCACTGGATCACCAGTGTGACGACATGAGCTCTATAAGACACCAACCAGTTACTAAGAGCTGCTGAAGTCACAGAGATGATGCACTACGGGTTGGAGAGCTATTCCTGAAAGGACCAACCGCGAGGGATTCAAATCAGTGATTCTTACACATGCGCATCTGAATGAGGTGTGTTTTGGTAAAACCAGGGACAGATGTGCCGTCATTTTGAACATGTATCATTCCGGCTAGAGACATGAAATCATGTTACAGATAGGCTTTGGTTTGGAGAACACAAGAGGATCGGAATTGCCTCACAAGCAATATTATGCACAGATAAGTGCATCACACTGCAAAGCGTGATGGATGAAAGTTTGTTAAGCGATGAAATGAATTTGTTAAAGTTTAACATAAGTTTGTGCCGTTTTAATGAGTAGTATTTGCCATTGTGAGGATCCATCAAAAGAACACGAAGCCTGGCAGTATGCAAGGAAATTATTTGTTATTATTTATCAAATGCACAATTTTTAAGATGACCTTCCAAACACACACTCACACACGCAATGTGTCTAAATCTGGGTGGTATTAAAAAGATCCCCTTTAGAATTAAGTGTTGCTTTAAGCAACAGTGAAAAATCACCTAACATAGAAATATGAGTAGCGTGTGATTTTAGATAATCTTTAGATAGGAAATGTAGGATACGTTCATTTCTCCTAAAAATCCATCTTGCATCCCCGCTAACACTTCAGGTGATTGCAGTTCTACTCTGAGTGTTAAACCATGACATAGTCACCCAAATTCACTTTGCAATAATGGCCGTCGTAACAGGTCAAGACAAATTCCCAGCAGAAGAAGCCACCTAGTCAAAGTTAAATCTCATGATAACCCACAGTACAGAAACACGGGTACAGGATCTGCCAGTCATTGTCTTGGAGTGCAGATCCAACAGGTTGCTGAGTAGACTCTGGTTATAGAGGATCTCACTAAGTAAGTGAGCTTAGAAATGGGTGACTGACAACAAGGGTGATCCTTGATCCTGCCAAATCCAACTCCTAATAGTGTGGCATCCTTAAGATTCACAGTTAGTCACCCAGGGCCTTGAGACAGTATACAACCACTTGTGAATTTGAGAGATTTGGATGTAAACCATTTTCTCAGTCTGCCCTGTTCTTTCAATCACTCAACAACTTTCATATGAGACTAGTGTGTCGGTGTGTGTGGGGGTGGGGGGTGTCAG
>JABFEB020000113.1:19482581-19497978 GCA_019775895.2 Stomatorhinus ivindoensis
TGGCTCCGTAGTAGAGGAGTCTGGGTGCTAGACTGGCCTGCCTGCAGTCCAGACCTGTCGCCCACTGAAAACATTTGGCATATCATGAAACCAAAAATATGACAAAGGAGACCCTGAGTTGTTGAATAGCTGAAAACCTATATCAGGCAAGAATGGGACAACGTTTTACTTTAAAAATTCCAGCAACTGGCCTCCAACATTTACACAGTGTTGTTAAAAGAAGAGGTGATGCAACACAGTGGTAAACATGCCCTGTCCCAATTTTTTTTAAATGTGTTGCTTGTTTCAAATTCAAAGTGAACATGTATTTGTCATGAAACAATAACATTTTTTTTGTTCTATTTTCAATGAAATATGAGTTTATGTGATTTGTGAATAATTACATTGTTTTTATTTATACAGCATCCCAGTTTTTTTGGAATCGGGGTTGTAATTTCTTCAAACACACCTTCATCATCAGTGTTATTCGTGCTATTAATTTGACATTTAAAAAAGCTGCTGAAAGCGGAAGCTTAATGACATAAAATAGCCAGAGGATCGTTATACATGACACTGTCCATCTGGAATTGTTTTCTTTAAGAACAGAGGCAGGATGATCCCATGCTGGACCCATGGCATGGTGTCACATTTTATATTGGCAAAGAAAAGCACTTTGAAGCCAGCGTTACCATTCACCTTCCTGATCCCCTCAGTCCTGCAGTAATGATAAGATCTGAGACACCTTTCTCCCCTCGTCGCTTGTCAGGACAGATAAGTGCAGCCTTTGGTGTTTCTGAACAAGCGGAAATCAATGTGAGTTTGCAGCGATTCTCACTCTTCTGGATCCTGATGTTGTTTTATTCCCTTCCTCATCTGCCGAGGTTCTCTTACCTGTAGCTCCGTCCAGCGAGACCCATCTCCACAATGCCTGACGCTATCAGCGAAGCGGGCAGTTTTCCTTCTCCATCAGGGGTGCTCGTGCGGCACAAGTGGTGCTGATTTAGCTCCGCCCGTTTTATTGCCATCCTTTCTGTATATCTTATGACTAGTGCTCAGTGTTCCTTCATGCGGTCCAGCTTACTGTGTTCCTTGAGGGACTCATTACTCTGTCCATATAATCAGCTAACTGTTAAAGTAGTTTCCTCCTCCTGAAGGATAGTAATTCTTCACGGTGGCCCACAGTCACCATGAGACAGGCATGAAGTGACGTCACAGAGCCGCATCGATCACGGCTCCTGTTGCCGAGCTACCACACCCACCAGATCATTCTCACAAATCACCATGAGGTGGCTGGAGTGGTAGAGGGTAAGAGATTCCACCACTGAATAATAGTCACATTGTCATATTTTCACAAGGCATCTGGTCTCAGCTTCACTGTGAATTATGTTTGTATACTGTAAGTAGGTAAGGAATTGAAGTTGTGGAAACTTTTTGGCATAGACTGTGCTGCCACTGAAACTGTGCCCCCAAGGATTCTAGGCTTTTTTGTTCTTTGCTGCTCAATTTATATTCTGCCTCTATTTTAAAGAGCTGCAGTTTATCAGATATCAGTTACAATTCAGATTCCATTAGTCAGTTTTGTCACTTTTAACGTTAACGTTTTTGTCGTTTCATGTTCTTTTTTAAACAGTTGACTATTGGGCAAAGGAAGGGTTTTCCCCAGGGAGGGGGAATTGCCCCCAGATCTTTATCATGTCAGTTTATTTCAGTCCTTTCTTCAGAATGTCCTGACGGTTGCACTTCTGGAACAACTGGTGAATATAGTAAGATATTTACAGCTTTTACACTGATAATCATTCTAACGCTGCTTTTTGCTATTGCAGTCTGAGCTTCCCTTTCATTTGCTTATGCGTATCTTTCAACCTCATTGCGTTCAGAGCGGGACTTTTTTCTGTGTATTTTTTCCTGTAAGTTCTGCACCAGCGCTCCTATCAGCAGACCCTGCTGATCCCTGTGGCCGCGTTCTTCTGGAAGACAGCAGCCAGGATAGGTCCACTTTCTGTACTCATCTAATAACCCGTGTTTGTCTGCCGTTCACAGGAGAGGAGTTCTACGAGACGTCGCCATATGAGCCCCTGACATTTCGCGTCTCGGACGCCTTCCGACTGGCTTCGATAATCTCAGGTATGATTCTCTGCAGATTCCGACGCTGTTTTCTCTCCTTTCTGCGGCAGTTGAAGTTCTGGGCCCTGAGCTTGCAAAGTGCCTGACAGTAGAAGCTTCTGAAACACGTCAGAATCAAAATAACAGCAAGCAGCAATTATGACAATAATGTTGTTGACAAACTGACAAACAAGGGTATACCCCCTAAAAGGCTTTTTAACCCCCCAAATTAATGTGTATTTATTGACGTAAGTCATGCCCCCCCCCTAGTAAAAACTTAGCCCCCCATCCATTTATCACTACACCCCTGCTTAAGTCTATATTATACAATCTATGTTTTTATATTCATTTTAAACAATTTGTTAGCAAATGATTAGATGAATAATTTGCTAGCATTTTGTGCAGAGGAGGAACATCGTACGTGCGTCCGGGTGCATGTTATAAATTTATGCCCATGCATATGCTCCCACCCCCTCGCATATGTTCCCAGCCCCGGCTTTTGGATGGTTAATTTAAATTAGCTTGCTGTAGGCATGGAGCCTATGCAAAGTTCAGATATGTAAGCCACAAGTTAATATACATCTATAACATTCATGTAGCATGCCGTCAACCACGCCATGCGACCCGCGATTGACAGCGGCACGGCGAGGACCGCTGAGAGTGGCACCGTTATATATACCTGTGAGCCCATTTGATTGAATCTATGCTGCAAAGTTTAAGCCAGGGCCACAAAAATAGCAACTCTCATCACAGGATAATTTTTCATGTTTTTGCCACAACGTATCATTAGAAGATATTTTCCTTCATGGGTAGATTTGCAGCAGAACTGGGCTCTGGCGTGGAGCATCGGGTCCAGACACTGTGTTGTGGCAGCGTAATTACAAGCGCATTCCCCAAGCTATGAATGAGTATCACTTCACATGACAGCGCTCATCAAACCCCGCGACTGTTTACACCCACAAACGCCTCCTCTTCTCACAAGGAAGGAGTGTCTACACAAATTACAGCCCACTGACAGCAGAGCTCCCCTTCGGGTAGGATCCGCACTCCATAAATGTTTTATAAATGAATTTATGACGATACCTGGGGGGTAGACTTTCTTCTGGTGAGTTGGAAGTGGTAGAGGAGAGGCGCAATAAATCATTAAATGGACTGCAACCGACTTGTTCCCCATGGCTGTTGCAGTGCAACATCTGAAGTTCTGTCATCTCTCTTCAGTCACTTCCATTATGAGGCTGACATCATAGCCATGGGTTGAGTGATACATCTCCCTGTTGCCTCACCTGCAGGTCTGCAGATGAGTGAATCCGTCTTGGTTTTACCTACAAGGGGTGTTTTATTCTTTGGGCCCCAGGGACACGACTTCTACTCCATGTTTTCGCTGCCTCCTGCCTTCATTTCTCGAAGGCCGTGTTGCCTGCAAACAAGTGCTCCGCAATGAGCACATGCTTGCTGCAGGATTTATGTGGGGTGTTGAATGAGACGGGCAAGCAAAGATCATGACAAAGTGCAGTGAAGTCTTGCCTTTATAGAAACAAACCCAAGGGCACCTTCGTAGCTCTTATGAGTCTCAGTTGCAGATGTTGTCTTGTAAACTGACCCTGTAAGGGCCTGCTTACTGCCCCTCAGCATGTCCATGCAAACCCTTTCCTTGAGAGTCTGCGGGGATGGGGTGTCTTCTACAGAACGTTGCCCAAGGGGCAATAATGGAGATGAAGTTAAGATATATTGGATGTATTAAGGTCTACGTTGCAAAGATCCACAATAATGCTTGAATCGAATATGGTGAGGTGAAAGATGTGGGTACTAACGGCACGCAGAGAATTGCTCTACCGACCCCCACTACCGTCTGGCAGTGCCCAGGAGGTCTCGTCTGCCCAGTAATCATCCACGTTTTGAGCACAGAGAGCAGCCAATTGCGACGCAATTCTGGGAATTACCCCAATGCCCGGCAGAGCATAACATATTTCCATTTGCTCTGTGAAACCAAGCAAGCAGTATCCAAGATAAAATAGGTAAACAGATGAAAGATAACCAAATCAAATAAAACATGCAGATTGAGTTTCATGAGATATTTGAATTCCTCTGACATCTTCTGCTCTGACATTGGGGAAAAAAACTTTCAAAAGGCGCGAATCATGATGGAGATACGTGGTCCAGTTATCTTCCTGGATGTTTACTTTCTCTGTCTCTCTTTGATTTTGGCTCAGAAGGATTTAGGATGTTTTTTTCTTAATCTGAAATGGGGGACCTGAGTGCATAATCAGGGAACACATGTCTGTAGAATGTCGTTGACCTGTTTCTATAGTCACCAGGCAGAAGAATTGTTACGGGATGTTATTTCCATTCACTTACTATGATGCAGTTTGCCTCGCTCGTTATGTAGGCCACATTATGCAGTCGTTTGTGGCCCAGTGTAACAGCGCTGAAATGAAATGCGATCGTTGCCTGTTGCTCGTAGCCTGCAGTCTCTCATTCAGTTCCATATGAATCCCAAACGTGTACATCAATAAATCACAGTTTCCATGGCTGGCCAGCACTAGCTGGGCCATTAAATATTGTTTGTGGGGAGAGCGGGTTTCTGATCAGGTGATGTAGGGTATTTTGTGCCAATCAAGCTGACTGCCTGT
Organism: Stomatorhinus ivindoensis; assembly: GCA_019775895.2. Taxonomy (NCBI): domain Eukaryota; kingdom Metazoa; phylum Chordata; class Actinopteri; order Osteoglossiformes; family Mormyridae; genus Stomatorhinus; species Stomatorhinus ivindoensis. Next base: position 19,487,294 of record JABFEB020000113.1, read on the forward strand.
AAATCTGCAACGTGTATGAGTTTATTGTTTATATGGCATAATGGGCCTTTTTCAGTCAAAATGAATTTATGAATAATGAATTCAGGACCTTTGGGAAATTAAAGGAAGTAAGGGATAATTAGCCTGGCTAACCTTTCGTCATTCTATTTCATGCTGATACAAACAAAGCACATTAGCAGAAATGCGTCGCTGCGTCTCGTCACTCGTCGAAAACGGAGGCACTGGCGAATTCGGTTTTTGTGAATGATTGCTTCTACGGATCCTTACTCATCAGTTGGATTTGCAGTGCCTAATTGGAACATGAGCTTCAGAGCTTCAGGTGGACCTTTTCCAGCCAAACTCACCCAAAGCCAGGGAGAATGGACCAACTGTTCACAGCAAGTCTGCCTCCTGATCCTCCCTGTATGTTGATGTCCCGTGGCATCCCAGCTGGACTTAAGAGGGCGCTGCTTCGATGGTAACCCACAGCTTGATAACAAGGGCCCAGATCCTGACAGCGCCGGTAAAACTGCTCTGCATTGGCTACTGTTGCTGTCGTTTCACGTTTATGGGGTAGACTTCAGTCCCCTGGCACAGAATTGACGGAGAACTCCTCGAAATATGTCAGCATCTTCGTTTAACAAGACAGGGAGGCAAATTATGATATAGCAGCTGTTGTTTAACAGTCACTCAGGGCTGAAAAATATTTGCTCTTCTTTAAGGCGACGTTCGAAATCCTGCAACCCCACTTTAGATTCTGCCACATCTGCTTATTTTCCCTTGTGGTGATAAAGTGGTGCTAACAGAGGAGGGGAAAATGGTGAATGTCTTCATGTAACTCTAGCTAGAGTGACAGGGGTGACTGTCCCTCCCCAGGTCGAGGCTCTTCTGCCTCCTGAACGGCCTTTCCCTCCGGCAGTCTGTTGTGTGGAGCAGCAGGCGGCCGCTTCCAATAGCGGTTGTTGAATCTGAGTGCGGTTCAGCTCCAGCAGACAAGCAAATTAACATCAGCTCGGCCACGTGCCAGCTCACAGTGTGCGCTGGCCAATCATCTGTCTTGCTATTAAATTGCTTTGGATGAAATGTGCTAAATGGAGGTAAACAGAAATGCAGAAATGTAACGTAAATGCTGCAATTTCCAAAATTGTGAAGTTCTAAATTGTTCTAAAAGTCATTATTTATATATTTTCTTAAATTCTATAATAAATGCTTTATTATTATTATTATTATTATTGTTGTTGTTGTTTTGTTTTGTTTTGTTGCTGTCATTGTTTTACTGGCTGGTTGGAGTGCTGTCTGTAGGTGGGGAAACTCCCTTTAATCTCCTTGTATTACTGTTTTTCACTAATATATAAGAATTATGGTCCTGACTATATATATGTGGCCAGGAGTCTGTGGGGACTAACTCTGTACTTTCAAAGGCCACAGTAAGTTCTTTAATGAAGATTCTTAATGACTACAGAGAGTCAGATCTGCACTTAAACTGCACAGGGGCATATATTTAATTTTGTCAGAGAGAAGAGTGCACCCTTTTGGTCCATGAACAGCACTAAATTATTGAAGACGCGTAACAGGCGCCGTTATTGACTGTTTCCCATCAGGTTTCCTGACACCAGCCAATGTCCCACTTCTGCCGTAGGCCATGGAGAATTAAGCAACGTTAATCTGCCACGTGTCAAACAGTGTCATTATCTTCTGCACTTTCATTCATGTTCTGAGCTCTGAGCTGAGAGATACGGAGGCAGGATGTCCTAGAAGAGGGACACCGAAATTCCCTTTTATGTGTGTGCTGAACGACTCCTTCCACAAGCGCCCAGATCTGTGCTGGCCTGATCCGCCTTGTCTGCTCACTGCCCCGTAATCACCCTGCACATTCAGAGCTGGTCTTTCCTCCCTGTTCTGTCACATGTAGGGCATCAACGTGCCCCCAGCCAAACTTTTGGCCAGGAGCACAAAACACAAATAGCTTGCTCGGAAGAAGTAAGCACTTTGTGATATGTGAACGTGATTCAGGGGGACTCATTTATGCCCACAAGGCGGTAGGCAGACACATTATTTACCCCTGACCGCAATGTAAGCGTTACATTATTAACTGTCCGACACACAATAAGGTTATGTAAATACTGCTGCAGTTTCTGTATTCAAATAAAGATTAACTATTGTGTAAATGTGTTTACTTGGTATACGCTTCTTTCAAAGATGAGTTACGAGTCAGGCTGCAAGCACACGGCAGTTCTAGGGTGCAGGCAGGGGAAGAGATTTCCAAGTTTTGATGTGTTAGATAGATCAGTCAGCCATTTCACAAGTTCAAGCATCTCCATTTTTTCAGCAATAGGACGTGAATATGGGGGGGGGGGGCTTCTGCAAAATGTCCGAAAGTCCACAGGAATTCTGGCTGTGGGCCGGGGGTGGGAACCTCTACCTTGGAGTAAGCTCTGTGTATTCTGTGCAGCACATGCAGACTGAGACGCCCAGATGTGTGGTGTGGCTGAAGGTAGTCTGTCTGTGTGTTATTTACACCCCGGTAAGGTAAGATGTGAGATAAGATACTTCATAGCACTGCAGCTCGTACAAGGAAAATTAATGTAGAAACAGTCAAAGTGGCAGAGAAAACACAGAAAGAGACAGTGATTGGTTCATACAATACATGATATAAAGCAAAATAAAGGATGGGTTTGCTCACTGTGATGGACAGAAATGCCACTCAGGGTCTGGTGTACCCCGGTTCAAGCCCTGTGCATTCTGGAGAACCCGACAGGCCTGGCTGTAACCCTGCATTGGCTACGTGTGTAAATGAGTGAATGAATGAATGAATTTATCAGATTTGCTGTCTTTGTATTTGATCACAGTGAACAAGGAGTGATAATGAATCCAATACCTCTGTGCTGACATCCTGAATTTTGATTTTCACTCTTCAGAAATGGAATTCACTTGAGGATGGCAGCAATCGTGATGAGCTATTGGATCTGATGTGATGGTGGCGGCACGATGGTATTGGTCTTGAAGTTGAGCCGGGCCCCATTTGGTAGCTAATGGAGTGAGACCAGGCAGAGTGAGTCATAAAAGTTTTCAGAGGAAAAGAGAGAACAGGCCCCCAGCAGGGGATCTGGATGCCAGTTGAGCTGCATGGCTTTCAGGGTGTAGTTTAGATGTTCAGCCAGTAGAGAATTTTAGATGTTCAGCCAGTGTTTCCGAGTCCAGTCCTCAGGGACCCGCAGACAGCGCGCGTTTTTGCTTGCTGGGCGGAAAAATGTGGACTGTCTGGGAAGCTCTGAGGACCGGGTTGGTCAAAAGAATGACCTCAGCCTAAATCAGGAAGGGATTCCCTAGATGTCAAAAAGCAGAAACCTGCAAAAAAGGTCACAGAGCTTGTGTCCTGGGGAGATCCTGACTCTTCTCAAGGAAGGGTTCAATGCTTTTGGAAATTATTAATGAAACTGCCCTGTGAATCATCCAAGAAATGAAAATGACTTCTGATAAGGACTTATAAGTATGTGCCAGAAATTTAAAAATACGTACATTATTTTTTTAACCTTTCAGAAATTATTTAATTGTGTTTTGAATATGTAGTTGTAATAAATAAATCTGTTAACCATATGTCACTTGGTATACATGAAAGCTTTGTGATCCATTTTCTGTTTGTTTTTATTATGAAAACCTAATTTTATATTCACTTCTGTTCCACAGCGTATTTGCCCAAAAGGCAAAGTTCAGATGCATGATAGCTCCACTCCAGTCAACAAACCGAATTGGATAGAAACCCAGCGATCATCCTCAGGGTACTGAAAGGGGTGCCAGGTTTTCTGGGTGACAGTACTTTCCAGCCTGGGCAAACAGTGCCATCCCGTGCCCATCTGTTACCTCAGGATCTCTGCTGTCTCTGTCTGAACGTGTTTAGGGTTGACAGAGGATTGTGTGAAAGGGCTTCGTCCATGCAAACGGTCGCCCCTCTCAGCGAGCAACTGCATCTGAGCTGCTGCTGAAAGTTCACTGCAGAGATTTTGACCCGGGAAGCATTTAGCTAGTATCTGGGTTTCCGAAATTAAACATTAGATAGATACGTTTTTTTAACCTTCCATTCATACTGTCCCAGAAATGGCTGAACACAGTTTTAAGTTAAACCCCACACCAATGAACAACTTGACAAGGACTGCACGGATTAGGAACCTCCAGTTTTGTAGAATATCATGATTTTCAAGGTGTTTTATCTGTTCACATGCCATTCGGAATGATTAATGTATTTCTGTGACATATCTGGGGTATGTTCTGATTTTCAGTCCTGATTTTTTGGGTATTTTCAAAGGAATCTTCAGTAACACTTTACAAGAGGTCATGTTTTTAGACATTCAAAATGCATTATAACGCATTCATAAACTACTATAAACCTGGCTATAAGTATTTATAAAAAGGCATAACACGATATTTTCATGTTTATTATGCATCATCACTGCCTTATGAAGCTGTCATCTATAATGAACTATAGATACCTTGTACCAGCCATTATAATGCATTTTAAAAGTATCTATAGTGCATTATTGATGAGAGCTTCACATGGCTATAATGTGTTATGCCTTTTGATAAATATTTATAACCATGTTTATAATGCTTTATAAATGCATCATTATTTGTTATGAATGTGTTTATAAATTACCAAAACCATAGCCATAAGTGTTACCGAATCTACCAGTTACTTTGAACTGTAAGTGCTGTACAGAGTATGAGCAGTGAGATTAATTTATAGTTCTTACAGAAATAGCTTGCAGGCAGCTGTCTCTTTAAAATAAACTGACGCTGGAATACAAATAAATGAATAAACTAAATAGTGGTTTATGGTGAACAGCAGGCTTTGCTTGGGGGTTAGTCTTGCCGCTCTTGGAGGACGAGGCGTTGAGCCCCCATTGTGTCTGCGGAAGTCTCATTTCCTGTCGCGCCTGTCAGTCTTGTTTCCATACGTGTAGTTATGGTTCTGTAATTTGTTTAGTTTTGTCTTTCACTCCTGCTCTCCTGGCTCCTTTGTGTTGGTTCCTGTCCCCCCGCCTCCAAAATCAGCTGTACTTGAGTCCTCCGTCCACGTAGACGCCCCGTTTTTTGCCTGTTTCCTGCTGTGCCGGTACCCGCAAGGGTCTGATTCAGGGGGGCTTCGCGTCGGACCTCGGACAAATAAAACACACTCGTCGAACTCGCAAGGGAGATCCGATACACTGCTGACTGCTCTGCTGATAACCTGCTGGCTTTTAAATTCAAATTTTAATCACTTTTCAGAACCGCAGAGCGCGTGGCGGGGAGTTGCGCTCTGACTGTCGAGAGGCAGAGTGTGATTCATGCTGGAGCTGAACAAACCAAAATGCTAGTTCATCTTCATTCTGTTTAATTGCTTCATGTCTGAATTCGAAAAACCTGCCTACTGACTCGCTCACCTCTTAGAGGAACGGCACGGACTCCGGAAAGCAGCAGGGATGTCTACTGTATGTCTAGCTGGGACAAGCCCCCCCCCCCCCCTCTGTTTGCTTTCTAAAAACTATAATAAAACTGTATGTCTCAATTTTTTTCTAAATTGACAGTTATTATAGCATTTAATATAAATGGAAGCTTACAAATACATTGCAAGTAAGAAGCTTCAGGCTTAACTTTGATTTTCACCTTGTTCCATTTGGGGAAACTCTGCTGGGAAAAGCCTAATAAATCTCGTGGTCATGGGGCCGACTCTTGCCTTCAGTGCCTCATTGCGGTACCAGACGTGTTCACTGCAAATGTGAGCTGTGTGCCGCGCACAGGAAGCTCAACGTGAGGCAGTTTCGAAATTGGATCCTCTCAACCTAAATGCGACACACACACACAGCGGGGAAGAACTCTGTGAAAAACAGCTCCTGTCAGGCATCTAACTGGGCAGCCCGCCGAGGTGCTAATTGGCTAATGCCAATGCCTGCTAACGGACAATTCACCAAAGTCTCTGGCTCAAAGGGCCGCAGTTTGTTATCAAGCCCCTGTGTTATCGTGGGTATGCCAGTGTTTAACGCGTTCCCTTTCACTGAGGCCATTGCGATGAGCATATGCTCTTGACATTTTGTCCTGGTTTGCACCCGTCTTTGAATATTTGTTCAGTGTCTGTTGCAGCTAATGAATCTTACCATATTTTGAGGATCCGAAATGCTAATTGCAGCTGAAGAGTTTGCGTCTTCGCATTGCGTACAGAGGTTTGCACTGAAAGCAGGTACGGTGGGCAGCATTGTCAGGGCCGTAGGTTCGATTCCTCCCCTTACAGTGTGCAAGGAATTTTCCTTGTCTTCAAACAGGGTCCTTCTCTGGTTTCTTTTTAGTCCTAAGTCTTTCAAGTAAAATGGTGTCTCAAATTTTTCTTTTGAGTGCATTATGTGCCCCGTTTGTCCCCTGAAAGGGGCAAGTATTCGTACCCGGACATCCCCTTCCTTATGCCCTTAGCTTATTGATAAGGACACCAAGCTTACTGCAACCTTGTACTGTGAATGCAATTATGAGAAAAGGGTGCACATAAAGATGACATATTGGTTAATAATAAACCTCTTGGGGAAAGAAGAACATTGTGGAAGTCAAAAAGTAAAGAATATGTGCTATAAAATAACAATTATACCACAGACCGCTCTAACAATGACTCAGCTGTGCAACAATGACCCAGAAATGACAACGAGAATGTCAACAGCAAGACTGAACTGGGTAAAATTACTGCTTTAATGAGCTTAGAGAGTTGTACTTGACAAACTAGTGAAATTTCAAATCTAGGATTAAGCTCAAAGTTACATAACTTTTTTTATCCAGCATCCAGCACGTCCAGTAATTGACTTTATTGTAGGCTTTTCTGTTTGTGTATGTGCACTGAAAACCCAAGGACAGGCTCCCAACGTTGCGCTACTGCCTTTAATCAAATAATTCTGTGTTACACAAACGTCCACAGAGTATCTGCCTTAGCCACGGACTCTTCAGGAGAAAACATCTTGATGGCGTGAGACTTTTGCCATCGACGTGGCCAAACAGTGAGCAGGGCTGCAGCCGAAGGCGGCAAGCACGGGCAAGCATGCGGAGATGTTCTCCTCAGCAGCAGAATGTGAACAGCGACATTTCTGCTGCGGCCAAGTACCCAAAGCGGGCTTATAAAGTAACGGCTTCCCCCGCAGGCCTTGCAGTAGTAACCTTAAAATGGGCAATAATTTTGTAGGAGGGAGCTGAATGAGGCGGGGGTGCGGGGGGGAAGGGAGTCGTCGTAAAGAGAGCAGAGGAAGAAGGGCAACCTGAAAAAAAGAACATTCATAATGAATTATGGGAGCCGTGTGCACTCGAGCCCGCCACTCAGGAATGCTAAACGTGAAGAAGTTAAACAGCTTCCGCTGCAAGGAGCTAAAGACAACAAACCCAGATGCAGATGAACCGCTGGGTTCTCCACGAAATAGCAGCATTCAGAGCTGCTTGGAAGCCATTTAATCCAAATTGCCCCGCTGCCTATAGCCGTATGACGCTCACTGCACTGCTTCAGCATCTTGCTGTTTTGGTAACATCCATTAATCTTACTCAGACACAGCTATTAGATCAGGATCTTAGACCAGACTGACAAAGTACATTGTGCTAAAGCCTCACTGGATCAAGGCTGTAGATCTGTGCATGACGTTTGCATGGAATTCCCGTTGTAGACTAATGACGGGGGTACTGCTGTCTCTAAAGTTCTCACTGTCTATGAGTCTGGCATCCTGTCTAGGGTGTCCCTCTGCCCTGTGCCCAATGCTTCCTTGGATAATCTCCAAGCTCACTGTGACCCTGCAGTGATCCATCCAGCTCTGCAAAAATCCAGACCAGCTAGATTAATAAAAACGTACTTGGTAAACAAATAACACTCTCTTCATTGTTCCTTTTGTTCTCTGCCTCCTGAGGATGAGGAGGATACTTGAAACTCCAATCACAGTCTACGATTCATCCATCTTTTGCCTCTGTAACAGCCCTAGCATCAGTAATTACAGTTTGCAGCCTAAAATTTAATTACGTCTCAGATTGGGACTCCTCTCTGTATCACGCCAAACCATCTGTCTTGAGGCACTGCCAATTAAAACTAAGCCCAAGATGGTTCTTTTGCACTCTATACGTTCCGTAGAATTCCCCGTGCATGAATACGGCGTTAGCCGCCAAGGTCAGCAAACGGCAGTGTTTTCAGTGCAGGCGACCTTGCATATAAGACTTGGGATTATACCGGACGTGTAAAACTTGCAGAACTTCTTTTTCGCTTCCTTTTTTATCTTGGGGAGAAGAGCAACAGCCACGTTCCTTGCATGCCCCTGTCTCCCCCACCGCCCCTGGGTTCAGCCCTCCCGCAGTATGGAGGAGCATGGCAACGGCTGTTGTAATTACCCTACCTTTCTGTGCTCCTCTGAGTGGTACCCTGAGAGGCGATTCTGAGCCTGAGCAAAGGAAGAGGGCGGCGCACCTGAGGATGTGTGCGCTCTGCTCCTTAAAAGCCTCGCTTCCGCTTACTGGCATGTTTCTAGGTTAGACAGGCGCAGAGGACCTTACAGCGGTGTGAAAGGATGCAAAACCATCTCGTACTTATGTGTCTGGAGGTAATACACGATATGTGCACAGCATTCTCGCAGCAAACATCAGGGAAAGCGTCTGCCAGATACTTTTATCGTTCAATTCCAAATTCCCATGGCTCTTGCTTTTTTATTTTCTTTCTTTTTTTGCCTTACGTTTGTTTGAAAAATGTTGACGCATTGACTGCACCTGATGCGCTGCCAGCTAATTTGCTTATCAGAAGACGTTAAGTGTCACGTTGGATGGTTTGTAGGTGCCCTCTGGAGTGTCCATGCTGCTGGAACTAGCCCGGCTGCTTGTTCGGGGCGTCATACCTTAATCACCTTTTCAGCACGTTTGATGCTCAGAATCAATCATTCAGAAAGACATACCCTTGTAAATATTTCATTAACCACCTAGGTTACCACCCGTGTGACACTAAAACAGGTGTTAAGGAAAGTTAACAGGGACAGCCTTGGGAAATACTCTTCCCACTTTCTTGAGGGCGTTCCTTGGCCAAGCTGTAAAAACCGCACAGAAATCGAAAAAATGTGATAAAATGATTCCAGGTTTAAGAACCCGGGAAGCCTAATTTTCTTAACATTGTATGTATCTGTTAAGCTACTGAAACAACCTCAATAAATCATCTCTGTCCGTTTCTGAAGCCTGGAGCCAGTCACAGCCGACAGGGGGCACCGTGAACGGAATTCCAGTCCACCGCGGTGGATGGAATTTAAATTCCCATCTGTGTTTCCTCGGCGGCAGGAATGGACTCGGCCACTGTGAAAGGAAACCCGTGTGCCGACTCGGCACGTCCCTGCAACCCCTGCCTGGATGCGGCTAAGGCCTGCAACCTGAACGACACCTGCAAGAAGATGCGGTCGCTCTACATTTCCGTGTGCGCCAAGGCTACAGCGGCAGCGGGGGGCGCCGGAGGCGGGCGTCCGCCCTCCACCATCGAGCAGTGCAACCGTAAGCGTTGCCACAAGGCACTGAGGCAGTTCCTGGACCGCGTTCCCACCGAGCACAGCTACCGCCTGCTCTTCTGCCCATGCCGCGACCAGGCCTGCGCCGAGCGCCGCCGCCAGACCATCGTGCCCGCCTGCTCCTACGAGGAACGGACCAAACCCAACTGCCTGGAGCTGCGGAGGGTCTGCCGCTCAGACGCGCTCTGCAGGTGAGTCTCTGTCACTCTTTACCATTTTTAGTGCAATGAATCCGTTAGTAGCACTGCATGCTCGATGCGCTGTGATATATGGCACCTTACGGAAATTTCAGACGAAAGCAGTACATCTTTTTTGAATAGTTTCAAATGGATTTGCAGCTGGTCCAGACTCTCCTAGTATAATAGCATCTATTTCTAAGCTGAACGATTATATCTACTGATGTAAATGTCCCCTGGAACATCTTATTAATAAAAGCAGCTACAGGTTTTCCTGAACCTTGGGGGTCTTTATAGTTCTTCTCTGTGCACACAAATAAAATCACGTTTAGCATTCAGTGGTATAATCACCTTTCCTGGAATCGATATTAGGTTGACTGCTAAAACCACAGAGAAACATAATAAGCGTAGTCTGCAACCTGGGATAAAAAAATAAATAAACTTTAATTCAGCCAGCTCATTATCAACAAGCAAGATAAATATGTCAGGAGTAAAACTACAAAAAACATAACTATCAAGCGCAGTCAATACTAGGCGGAAGGGAACATGCAGAATTCACGGCTTGTTAGCGGCATCAAACTCTGGATCAGCTATCAGATGATTAACCATCAAATGCTACACCCACACATCCCAAACTGGATGCTTTTGTCCACTCAACACTATGCCCAGTTAACACAGAAAACGCAAGCACTTTTTTATATGGTTACTTTACTTCAGTTCCAGTTCCAATGTGTTTGCACGCTATCAATAGTACCACTAAATGATATTTGAATGGATTCACAGCAGTAATTGTTGGGTATAAAGTCTTTAGCCTTAATTTATCAACATGTGCCCATCTATTATGTTCTTGTAAGCTAAGACCGATTTGATTAAAGTAAACAAAGAACATTATATAAATGAGATGTTGAATGTGCTATAAGCAACTAGTAAATTCATTAAGCTCAGGAGTATTAGCCGTGCGTTCATTAAGTTGAGGCAAGCTTAAGCTCAGTCTCTGGAATCGTTCTTTTTACGA
>JABFEB020000113.1:19503597-19519843 GCA_019775895.2 Stomatorhinus ivindoensis
CTGCCCCCAGTGACCCTCACCCTATTGCCCTGACCTGTGCCAGTGCTGCCTCCAGTGACCCTCACCCTATTGCCCTGTCCTGTGCCAGTGCTGCCCCCAGTGACCCCCACTCTATTGCCCTGTAAGATTCCCTGCTGCCCCCAGTAACCACCACCCTATTGCCCTGTCCAATGCCCTGCTGCCTCCAGTGACCCTCACCCTATTGCCCTATCCTGTGCCATTGCTGCCCCCAGTGACCCTCACCCTATTGCCCTGTCCTGTGCCCTGCTACTTATACCACCCCATACCCCAGGGCTGCTGTTCCGTGGTGGGTCATCCCCGATCCACGCCTGTCAGTGCGCAGTCAGGTTGCTCTCGGAGCATCTCGCTAACGACTGATGGGACTCAGTGTCGCGTGTGCCTGTAAACAAGGCAGCCGCTGACTCTGACAGGAAATGCTGCGTGTCTCTGTTCTGCTTCAGCATTGTTTATGAGTTTGGGGGGGATTGGAAGCCAGCCCCCTCTGCCTAACGCCATTTAGCTGAGCAAATTGGCCCTCTCCAGCGAATTGACTCGGGGAAGACTTTCTGGGTCTATTTACACCGGATTCTGGCGGCTTCTTCCCGTGTACGCTCCACTATTCACGGCACGTACCGCGATTAACTCAGTCAATTAAGAACACGGCACTTCTGCCTGTTTAATTAACCGTCGCCGTACCTTGTGCTCGATAAAGCAGACGGATGAGAGCGCATGCATACAGCTGGGAGTTCCTCCCTGTTGTGAATCAGAACTCTGTAAACAATGTATTATTTTTTTCTGTTTCTGACAATGAAGCAAAATGGCTTTTATATTACAAATCTCTCTGCGGCCCTCTGCAGGTCCATTGTTCTGACACGATGAATGGCTTTGCCAGTCCTGCAGCAGGTCTTTTCAAAAATGTTTAATACTCTATACAAGCCCCTAAATATTTTAATTTGTTCATTTCAAATAATAGTTTCATCATAACGGTCTATTATAATTTTGAGTTAGTCTTCATCACCATAGAAACTCCTTGTCCAATGCAAGTCATATTCAGAGAAAAGCGTTACCAGGGACTGAAATTACGCTAAATAATTTTCTGCTGTTATTTGATCAAAAATGTTAACAAAATGATTCTTAAGTGGAATATTTGTAATTATCCAGAAAATGTAATGGTTGACAGAACTTACATTCATTGACAATAAACGCTATCAGGGCCATTAGAAACTAGGCCAGGACACCCGATTCCGCTAATCAACCTGACCAAATCAATTTTGAGACTTTCTATACTTTTTAATGACCATAAAGAGAGCTGAAGGCACAATCGGAATCTGAGCATGATAATAATCCCAAAATATCGATTCATGCGTTTCCTAGAATTTGCTTTAACAATGATATTTAAGGCCTGCCCAGAGTCAGCGCCGGTCAGGCCATCAGGGCCTGCGGCGCCACCTTGTGGGAGAAGGCCAACCTAATGGCGGCCTACTTACTCCTCGCTGGGGGGTGATGTGGGAATGCCAGCAGTAAAGATTGCCTTGGACTCCACTTGGGCTTCAGTCGGCCCAAGGGTCACAGCGCCCTGCCTGTTAGTTCGTGAGTGACAGAGACCGGGGTCGTCACCAGATCGGCTGCTGCACTCCTTTGTCTTTGTGAGCAGGTCGCGGCTGGCCGATTTTCACATGAACTGCGAGACGACCGTGCACTCGATCACCAGCTGCCCCAATGACAACTACCAGGCCTGCCTGGCCTCCTACACCGGCTTGATCGGTAAGTCCGATTCATTATACCCGCATTACTCAAAACCCCGGGGTCTAATGTATGTGTCAGCACTCCCCTGGGATTACTGATTTATACCATATTCGGTATACACCTGCCTTTCTGCATGCCCAATCCGCTTTCCATAGTTCGTAACATATGCTGTAGAGCCCCGGAAACGTCCTGAGTACTTCCTGGGTCAGAGGCATCCCTGGACACATGGGGTATCATGTGTGTGACGCCCATGTGGTCTGGGGTGGGGGGGGGTACTCCATAGGGACGGACATGACACCAAACTACATGGATGCCAGCCATAGCAACTTCACTATCTCACCGTGGTGCACGTGCCAGGGCAGCGGCAACCAGGAAGAGGAGTGCACCACCTTCCTCAGGGACTTCCGTGACAACGTCTGCCTGAGTAAGTATGTCACCTGTCTGGGTACTGCATTATGCATTAAGGAAGGGATACGTCTCAGCCTTAAAGCATCACTGCTTTTGTCTTCTCATTCCAGTGATGATACAGTTTTTTGTTTTTTGTTTTTTTGGTGGTATGGGGATCTAAATAAAATGACTAATAAGCTGAATTTGATTAATCGGCCACATCAAAGCTTGCACCTTGGTGGTCTGTAAGAACTCATATTCTAAGGCATATTGTTGACATTTTCAAAAGATCCGTATCAAGTTTTGTATTTTTGTTTTTTCCCTGATTTTATTTACTCAATGGTGCTTGAACGTGAACTGGGAGCAGTGCTGGGGATGTCACAGAAGTAGTCCACCACCGACAGAGGTGGAAAGTTCCAGAAAATACAAATCCAGACCGAGGTTGTGTTTCAACCAACCAGTTTGATTATTACTTTCTAGACCTGAACTTTCCATCTCTGTCTTTAACGGATTGTTTTTGTGAGTAACCTCCCCAGCACTCACTGGGAATATATGTATAATAAGTAGGTCTGTGATTTTGGCTCGGTTTGAGGCATGTTCCACTGATGCAGGCAGCACAGGAAGTTTATACCGTCATCACAGCTGTTACAGTTTATATAAGTCCCTTTAAGGAATGAGTAAGTTATAACACACTTGATGCTCTGTGTCATCTGACGATAATGGAAATTAGGGGCTATGAATGTTTATGAAGCTTGTTTGGTGTAGTTATGAATATTAATGGTCCTGCATCAAAAGTGTCTCAAAAGGATTGACATCAGCGGATGATTCAGTTTGGTTTTTAATTGCCGCTGTGCTAAATTGCTACCTTTAGCCATTTCTCATAACAAAGACACAGTGATTAAATTATATAATTGCAAATGTAATATTGCCGCATTCCTCAAACTCTGATACAAGTGTCCCATGGCCTCGGTGAGAGAGCATTTCAGTCAGGACTTGCACAAAAGACCTCATGCGTGCAAAGTTTTTTTTTTTAAAGAAAGGAATGGAGCAATGATATGTGATGTATATGGCACAGAGAGATGTAGTGCAGAGCGGCGCCTTTGGAGCTCAGGCAGGGCTGCCAGCTAAGCAGACATCACACATCCTGTGATAAAGGCTCTCACAGCGCCGTTAGTAGGAGTTACACAAAACCATTACAGCCAACTCTGTATATTCCCTTATTCTCCATTCTCCAGCAGCATTCCCGAGGACAGAGAGAAATTTTGTTAGTTTCATGTTTTTTTATTGGTTTGTTTTTCAATTACGTGTGGGGGGGGGGGTTGTAGTTGCAATACTGAAAAGATCGACCGAGGAGATGACCGCTTACGTGTAGGATGTTGAAATGTTTTAGCTGGTTGTATTCGCAAGTTTTTTTTGAGAGCCACAATGTTCATTTTACAGATTGACATCACTTGCAACTCACAGTTTTATATAACCGATAATGGGGTCTGAACTCACACGGTTACAGTCTTTCTATTGGCAATCCACCGTAGGTGTATCGCGGACGTTTTGGTCTTCAGTCTTTTTGACGGTGTCACTTTTTTTTTTTTTTCAACTTTTTTCTTTTTAAACTTTTCCTTATTGGCTTAATATATCTCTGTGTCTAGTAGAAAGATTAAAAGTAACACAACATATATAAATTATACAATAGTGACATGTAAATGTTTATGCATGGGTTAGTGCACGACAAGCTTTGCATTTTATGCTTTTAAAGACACGGCTGGGGAGGCAGCGAACCAGTCGACATGCAGTGCATTTAAAAATGTATAATGCACAGCTTGGAGTGCATTAACCCGCTTATACCGCAGTTAGAATACATTTGGCTTACACATTTGTACCTAAAGACATTATTTCCACATTTATGAGCCTAAAACATATTTATTAATAGAACTACTTTCTCCTTGCTAATGATTAAACATCTCTCTGTCATTTCTGTTCATTTTAAATTGCGTTCCACAGCTGGCATTTTAAGCAGAATTATGGGTTATAGTCGTGCATTGATTTAATGCTGTGATTCTGACAGTATGTGTGCAGTTAAAGAAAATGAATCAACATCCTTCTGGCCAATCAGATTCAAGAATTCAACAATGCTGTGGTAATAAATCAAAATAATATACACATTAAACACCTAAGTGATACCCAGTAATACACTCACTGACCGCTTTATCAAGGCCACTTAGCTGGGACCCATTTTTGCCTCCATTTCTGCTTCAGCGGTGGAGCTATATGCTCACAGAAGCCTTTCTGTACATCACTGTTGTACGGAGCTGTTATTTTTGCACTTGTGGCCTTTTACCCTTAATGACTCTGGCCATTCTCTCCCGATCTAATTCATTAACCAGGCGCTTCCGTGCACAGAGCTTCCGCTAACCGCGTGTTTTGGGTTCATTACGCTATTCTTTGTCGACGCTGTAGTAAAAATGTGTGAACATTCCAGAATGGTGGCTGTGTCTGTGCTCCTGGATCCACGACGTCTAGCACCAACAATCACGCCACATTTAAAATATGCATCTAATGCAGCGCTTCGCCAAACAGAAAATGAACCACTTGACCCTGTGTGTGTTTTGTATTTTTTCAGTTGCGGTCGTATTATTCACTGTTTGCAGAAGCAGGCCAATTGCATTAACAAGCTGATCTACCTAATGAACTGACCACAGAGTGTCTAAGAAGGACACAAATCAAAATAAAATCTTTTCCATCTGATGTCAGCACACGATACTATGTATGTCTAACAGAAGCCTGTGTTCCGGGAGTGTTCTTAAATCTCTCCAGCTCATCTCGCTAACAGCAGAGTAGTTACCTTGAGATCATAAATATGATCTTTATCGTGAGAAAATAATGCAAAACCCTATAACCTATAAAAGCAGCAGGTTGATCAGTAATCAAGGAAATCGGTTCCATCTCAAGGTCCCATTGCAAGTGTCCATCCCCATAAGGTGATGAAACGCAAGTGATTGCTAGAGATCCGACCAGTGCCAGTTACAACCTGACTGGTGGCTAGGAGAACTACTCAAAGCATGATTTTAGGTTTGCCGGTATTTTTGCAAGGCAACATAATTGGTCAAGGGGTCTAAACCCGCTGAGCTGCAGACGCAAGTTCACAGCTGGGGGAGTCAGTGTAGTTCTTTCTGTGTAACAGATTCGTCGTGCAGAAATGAAACTCCGGCTCCCTGAACATCTCAGGTAAGTAACTGGTCTGGCAGCCAGGGGCTGAACTTGTGATACCAAAATGAGGAAACTCTGCTTGAGGTGAAGGTCCATGTCCAGGCCTCTGCTTCGCTTCTGAGGTCCGACGTGACTCCCCTACATCCTCTGTGGCATAACCAGCACCTCGCTCTGCTCTCTTTCTGTCCTCCTACTCAGAGAACGCCATTCAGGCCTTTGAGTACGGCCCAGACCCCGGCATGCACCCCGTGCCCCAGCCGGTGACCCCCTCAGCTAAGACGTACATCGGCCCGATGAGCATCTCTACAGAGACTGCCCCACCTGCCAGGCCCGAGACAGACGTCTGCATCTTCTCAGAGTGTGCTAGCCTGGAGGTATGCGTCTGTCAGCAGTGGTATTTCTGCCCTGATAGTACATATATATAACTTTTACTCCCAGGCTTGTACACTATGCTACCCAGGGTAAGATCCAGGTCCCCCTACAACTCTGACCAGGATAAGTGGTTGCATGATGGATGGATGGTTAGCCACCTTATCGAAAGAATGAATGTCCCATTTATATAGCGCTTTTGAAGACACCCGAATCACTTTACAGAACCAATGAGAACCACAGTGTAGCACCCCCCTGGATGAGTGAAACGGCAGCCATTCTGCACCAGTACGCTCACCAGACAGTAGATAAGGTGGTGAAGGGGCAGTTAGTTATACGGGGTGATGAATTTTAGCCAGGACATCAGGCTACCAACCTTACTCTTCACCCAAATGTCCAGGGATCTTTTTTGACCTCCGAGAGTCACTACCTCAATTTTATGTGTCATCCAAAGGACAGCACCATTTTCACAGCACAGTGTCCCTCGCTGTCACTGCACTGGGACATTACGATCCACACAAACCACAGGATGGGCTCCCCTGTTGGCCACAGTGTCCCCGTCACTGCACTGGAACATTACGATCCACACAGACCACAGGATGGGCTCCCCTGTTGGCCACAGTGTCCCCGTCACTGCACTGGAACATTACGATCCACACAGGCCACAGGATGGGCTCCCCTGTTGGCCACAGTGTCCCCGTCACTGCACTGGAACATTACGATCCACACAGGCCACAGTATGGGCTCCCCTGTTGGCCACAGTGTCCTCGTCACTGCACTGGAACATTACGATCCACACAGACCACAGGATGGGCTCCCCTGTTGGCCACAGTGTCCCCGTCACTGCACTGGAACATTACGATCCACACAGACCACAGGATGGGCTGACCTACTGGATACACCAACACCTCTTCCTAGTTGGTCTCCCATCCAAGTGCCAGTCAGACCCAAACTTGCTCAGCTTCCGATGGATTATACCTAGTCTGAACTGCAGGTGGTATAGCTGTGATTCTACTGTAAATTAGGTGGTAATTAAACTATGTTCAAAACTCTCAGGACTCCCATATTCAAGCACTGGATACCCTTTGTATCCCCCATCACCCCATTTCACTTCTTGTGGCATGGCGGAGCTCATTCAGAGGAGATCCCAGCCGAGGTACAGTGCCAGCAGCAGGAGATGATCGTCATGCTGCCAGAACACAATCCAGCTCAAACAGGGTCACCCTGCCCTTCCCGCCGCAGGGGAAGTGTGTCTTTGTCAGTGGGATTGTAATGCGCTTATATACAGATGGAGTGGCAAGCATGACTGCGTTGCTGCAGGAAGGTGCACTGCTGTTTGAGCAGAGGGCCTGGCACAACATCAATCACCTCATAAATATTTTTTGCAATATTGATGAGATGATAAAGAAATAGGAGCGTAAGAGGTTTTGTAAGACAGACAGAATGTTAAATAGCTACGCCATCTACCGCGCCCCAACGTGTCTCAGAATTTAAGCCTCCGAACACAGGGAACAGGGCTATGATCCACTATTATATTTACAAAGGTAATTTTTTAGTGTGTCATTCGTAAATAAATAAATAAATGCAGCATTTGAAAATTTCCAAGGGCGGTAATACAGAAATATTGTATTAGGGGCTAGCAGCAACCTAGGCCTTCTACCAAAGCCTTATTATTAGTCTCCAGACACCGTGATAAATGGTGGCTTCTCCCTATCTGCACCCAGACAAGCAATCAAAGGCTGAGAGATGGAACTGCAGTGCAACTGCCCCCACCCCCTCCCCCCCCCCCGCAAGAAAATTCCGGCTTTAATTTCAGTGGTGCGTGGCATCAATCACCTGGCTGGAAGGTGTCCTGCCTCCAGCAGGGGCCTGTGCGGGCTGAGGGGGGAGGAGCGATGGACCGCGAGACAGCCTGCATGCGGCCGCGATCCCATCTCATAGTGGTGCGCCTGCAGGCAGGCTGAGGGAAGAACAGCGAGGGAGTGAGAGACAGTCTGCACGTGGCTTGATCCCATCTCATAGCGGTGTGCCTGTATGCGGGATGAGGGAGGAAGAGCGATGGACCGCGAGACGGCCTGCATGCGGCTGCGATCCCATCTCATAGCGGTCACCTGCATGCCAGCTGAAGGAGGTACAGCGAGAGAGCGTGAGATGGCTTGCATGCAGCTGTGAGCCCATCTCATAGCGGTGCACTACAGACATTGTATTGTAGCCGCATGTCGGTCATCTCACGCTCCTAATTACTCTACTCCTTCTGATAAATTCAATACTGCTGCACTGTTGTGAAACATCTTTAAATCCAGCAGGGGCTCATTGTCTGAACTGTCCTTGTCCTTTGAAACTGATCAAAAACAAACAAAACATTTTATTCATTGCGGATCTCCTCCCAGTCTGCTTATTAGATGCATTGCAGACAGTGCACAATATCAACAGTTTTAATAACAATCAGCCTTGGTAATGTCCTGGTCATTTTCTGTCTTACTCGAATAACAAACAACATAAGAAGTGCCTAATTAATTAGCAGTCACCACAATGAGTGGCATTCTGTGGTGCAAGAGAACCTAACCCCCCGTGCCTGAACTCATAACCTGCCTGGTTTCATAACTGCTTCCTTAGAGCACAGTGCCACCTGATGCTATGGACTCGTACTCGCACCAAAGGCAGCAGTAAACCATGTAAAATAAAACACAATAGTAGCGCCTCGTTTGAAACGAAGAGCCGATTGGCTTTTTGACCCCGTGCACACGGTCGTTAAACAAGTGTTAGTTTAGTCGTTATACTAATAAATGCTATCAATTGTTTATTTTAAAAATTAAAAAAGACTTTAATGGCCATGATGAATAGTATTCAATAGACTGATTTGATTTGAATTGAATAATTTCTGTAGTCAGACGTTAGGATGAGAAAGGATCTTAAACTATGTAGAGATTCATGATTATCAACCGAGAAATCTGTAACTTATTAGAGGCATACGAGCAGTTGAAAGGCGCTATTCAGTGTGTGCAAGGCCAATTTGAATACAAGTGTGCTTATGCTGGGGGGGTCGGTAAAGGAATGGTGACGTGAACTCAGTTGGGAGGGCAGTGGCTGCCCGGAAGCCTCTCCTTTGGGGGGGTGATGCTTAGATGATAGATGATGCAGTTTCTCCTGCATGTCCGTGGCCGACCAGAAGCCACTCAAATACAACATGGGACCTGAAAACTCTTTGTGGGAATGGATGACACAGACACAGGTAAATAGCTAATGTCATGTTCGCTGTTGGGTTCACTTTGATTCATTTGAAACTTTGGTGTTTCCCGCTTCCACAGACACCTCTGGACCTCATCACGGAAAGTTCCGGCACCTCACAGGGAGTGGGGAGTGACCGCTCGGCAGGTGACCGGGCCGCCATCTGGCCGTGGGCACTCGGCGTGTCCTGTGTCCTGCTCGGACGGGCTCTATAGGGCCCGTCGCGAGCCGTGACACCGAGTAACTCGACGAGCATGCACTCAGCGTACAAACTGCCCTCCCGCGGAGACTGTCGGATACCCAGCCGTCCCGCTCAACCTTTCGTACAGAAAACAGTGACAACACGGGGAGGGAAGTATGTGAAATAACCACTCTCACAAGGGCTGGGAGGAATAGAGAGGGTGAGCAACTGCAGACTCCAAATCCTAAATCCAGGACCAGAAAGAAGACGCCGCGATGACCTGCATATGAATCAGTTTGTGACCCCACCCCCGCACACCTCATAATCAATCACAGGAGTGTCTATCGGCTCTCACTGCTCCACAGTCCCGCTCTTTCCTTATCTCTCTCCCACAGGGATGCAAGCCGCACAGCCCTGAATTCCTGCACTCCTTTCAGTTGTTCACAAGGTGTTGGGAAACCTTCAGATGTAAACCTCTATTTGTGTGTAATGGTGTAGAGAAAAAAAAAAAACCTGCAGCTCTTCGAGACTGTACTAATGAGTTTTAAATGAAGAAAAAATTGACCAGGACAGAAAGCAGAGGTTTTCAAACTCAAACGGAGTTCCATCGAGGATCCTTTTACAGTCATAAAGGAACTCGTCCATTTCCCAACCTCAGTGTGTCATCCTTTCTCAGAGTAGATAAGAAATATTTCCCATTTATTGTACATATGTAAAACCTTTATACAAATCTCAGATATATAACTTAAGTTACTCCTGGGGTGTCTAACAGGATGGTCAGAGTATCGAGAAAATAAAGCACTTTTGGGCCGCTTGGTTGGGGATGGATGCTGTATGAAAATGAATTAGATTGGAAGCAGGAGTTCGCATTCAATGTTCGACTGTGGAACTTAACAGTGCCAATAATGATCTGGTGTCTCGAGTTGTAATCGTGTGTCATCATGTATCCTTTGTTTGCCAACTGAGACATTTTTAAAAAGGCACAACAGAGCTGGTCTCCGTTTGCAGGGGACAGGAAACTGTGTGTTTTTGTTATAGTGTGTGATCCATCGCGTGGCCTTACTTACCCGTCTTTCTTTTGTTTCTTTTTATGTAACGGCCCCTGAATTTCAAAGAGAACCACCAGTGGGTGAGCGAGTAGAAGGGGGGGGGGGAGGGGGGGCATGCAGCTGACAAGGGTTTGGAAGTTACAACTTTTAGCAAGCAAGCTAGAGCTGAAGCCTATTACATCAACATTCCAGTGCTTAAAATACAAATTAAATATCTCTTTTTAAAAGCAGAATGGAGCTAGCTGTATTTTACTGTCTGACCTTCAACTCAATTGCTTTCTGATCTTTTTGTGTAATTAAATAACAGTAAATAAATACGGTAGAGATACCGCTGTTGTTATGGTTCGTTGATCGAGCGGGGAGCCGCGCCACAAGCTGCCAGAGTACAAATGATAGCGTAAAGACCAATTACACAACTACAGATTGCAACTGGACACTGATGCATTGTATGAAGGGCGTGGAGGAGATGTGGTGCCGTAGCTTATGGGAAGCTGGCAGGAATGTGGACCTTGGTATCAGTGAGACACCAGCCTATCTGAACATTGGGATATCAGGAATTATGGGATGTTGTTCACAGGGGTGACCGCACTTGGTGTGATGTTGTGATATAGGGCTTATTCAGGACAGTCCATCAGTTATGGAGGTAGGTTAGTACTATAAAGGTTGCTTGTTCAAGTCTTGAACAAAATACTTTCCCTCAAATGTATTATTAAAAGTACAACTCAGTGAATTACTCTAGGGATATTTGCTCTGAATGTGTTAGCTAAGCATTGAGACGGATCGGTGTGTCTGTGGTAGCACCCACGCTGAGCAAAACTATGGTACATAAAATGGATTTGTGTGATTACCAAAACGTGTACATTTGTCTATAAATCCACCAAATGTATGTGTAAAAACTGTTTAGACAGCATTTCTGGGGTTACCAGAATCTTCAGTTCAATTTTATTTGTATAGCTCTTAGTCATAAAGCACTTTACAGAGTCCCAAGCCCAAAGTCCCCAGAGAGTAAGCCAGAGGCGACAATGGCAAGTTGACCCTCCCTCAGAGAGAGCAAGAAGCCTTGGGAGGAAGCAGACTCAAGGTGGAAGCTCCTCCTCGTGTGGATGGCAGCAACTAGTACAAGTTTTCATCATTTGGTCGTCTTTTTGGCTTCATTGTTATTGAACGATGAAGCTAAGATGTCGCATTGAAAGCTGGGGTCACTGCTAAGCCATTCACCCATGTGTCTCTGACTCAGCTCAGAGAGAAGACAGAAAGACCCACTGCAAGTTCTGGCAAGCGATTTTGCTGGCATTTATAATAACAAATAACATTTTGAGTAAATAGCTTATAGACCCTTCAACCAAATATTTCATAGTAAATATTGGCACCATTTTTTTAGGCAGCTGTTGTCTTTTCCCCTCCATGAGAGGATCATTTTAGCCCCCTGCTTTTGCCAGACTTGCTTGGAGAACCTTTCCATAGATTTCATTGTCCCATATTAAAGCCAACTTAAGGTCACAGATATGGTAGCTGTACAGCAGCAAAAATGCGCAGATACGAGTTTCCAGCAAACCGAACCAGGACTTAAAAGCCTAAGCTAAAAGAGTCATTCTGACTGACCATGCTGTTTCCCCCAGGACTGTGAGCTTTAGCAGAAACTGATATTGATTTAATATTTGTTCAAAACGTATGTTACGTGGACTGAAATGTCACCTACCTTCGCTGACAGCAGCAAGGTCCTGCAGACATTGTAGTGTTGTGCTTGGTTCTTATGAATAAAGAAAAAATGTATTTGTTCAGATCGCTCCTCTGCACTTGTTTTAAGAATGTCACCTTCCCGAAATATGGACCTCAGCAGAATGCATTTTAATCCAACTGCTGACTAGAGAGTTTAGCAGGGAGTGTGGAGTTGAACGTTTACTTGACAAGTCTTCTCTGCCCACCCAGCATCTCCTTACCCTGTTTACAATGAAAATGCTTAATTGCTAGCTGGGGAACTCCAATGAAAACTTTCTTTCAATTTTTGAATTATTTTTTACACATCTAGTATCACGCCCAAAGCACTGCTGGTTTGGTGGTTAGCATGCCTGTTTTCCAAACAGTTGATTCAGGTTTGAGTATTGGCCAATGTGGGGCTCTAGGGGTTGGGACTTTTTATCTCTGATCAGAAGGTGGCTGGTTCAGATTCCTTCCTACAAGAAGCGCAGCCAACGAGCTGGATTGAACATCACAGCAGGTGTATTGAAGCTCAAAAAGGACCCAGAGTCAAGTCCTACTGATGATTTGGTGACATTTAGGGGTGGTGTTTGGCTGAGTAGGTTAGGACCCTGACCCTTGCCGCGATGAGAACATCACCAGGCCAAATCCCAAGGTTGGCAGGGTGGTGTCGTTGTTGGGCCTTTTAGCAGGTTCCTCCAGGGTATCTCCATCTACTCCAGGAACTGACTGACCCTGTTTTTCAACTGTATGTCACATTAGATAAAAGTGCTGCTACATAAATAAATATACACAATGAATATAAATTAGGAAGATGCCTTAGCAAGAGTGAAGCCTAGCTTCAAAATAATATCCAAATAGACCCCAAAAGTGATTGTAAAAAAGGCTACTTGTGTTTTTCTTTTGCTGGTTCTGGATTAACAGTTAGGTTGGTCCTATGAAGAAGAGGTCGACTCATGTTTGCCAAACAACTGGCTGATTTATTAGGGACAAAAGCTCAGGTCAGTATCTACACAATCGGACTATTTGATTGTTCCAGAAATCTCTTTGCACTTTGGAGTCCTGACTTCAGTATGGCAACCAGCACAAGTGTAAACTTGCTATGCTTATTTTTCGTTTTTGTTCCGCAAAGTGTTTGAAACTGAATGACAGGCATACAGAAATGTTCCGCATTCCCCAGTGATCTATTTAAAACCTCTACCCAAACAAATCCACTCCATATCTAGTAACATTGTTCATTTCCAGAAGCAAAACATCTTCTTCTAGGGCATCCAGAATGGTAGGGTGAGAAAATAAATAGGGACATTGCGTATCATCCTGTACCTCTGATGTAATTTAAAACACTTCCTCTGCAGAAGAGACTTCCTGTCTTAAATAAGCAGCTCCCTGTTCTTCCAAAAACTCCTCATATATAATACATCAATATTAATAAGTGAAAGCAAAATGACTGTGATGATAAATCACATGTTCAGCTTATATATCTAAGCCTGTATGTGTCGGAATGTGATGGATTGGCATCCCATACTGGCATAGGGTCCAATCATGGCATGACCCTGCATTGCGTGTATAGTTAATGATAATTATAGGTAATGATAGATGAACAGGGGCAGTATGACCTGGACCCAGTAACGCACTTTCCTACATGTGTGGAGAAGTGCTCTGTGGAGCTCAAGCTGGTACCAGGCCCTGGTTTAGGTAGAACACTTGGGCCTGGGGACGCGGATGTAGTGCAGTGTGCTGGGGGGTCCCGGTGGGGGCGCCGTCAGGGCAAATGCATGTCAACCTGGAAAAGAAGGTGCAGAGCAGCATCAGGGCTGCAAGACGAGGTCAGTTCCATCTGCAGCTTCTGGTCTTCCTGGGGATGCTGTAACCTCGGGAATGCTGTCCTCCCTGGGTGCCTCATGTCAACAACCACTCTCCTCCCCATCCGCTGATCCTCCTGCCACCAATCCGATACACTTACGCCTGCTCACTTACCGTCTTGCTACGGTGCCAGGCCCAGTGGGGAAAATAGGGCATTTCATCACTGGGCTAACTGGAGCCAGCTAATCTTCTGACCAGTGCCTGTAGCTCTGGAAATGTGGTGGCTAAGTGGCATTTTAGTGGTGACTTCCAGGGCTGACCCCACCTCCCGTAAATAACAGAGCTGCCAAGACATGACAAGGTGTGTTTTTCAGGCTTAATGTCACACCATTCTGGACATTGAAAGGGGGTGTGCCCCCGCCCCTACTGTTAAGTTTTACATGGTCTACCCTGCTTATGAGTCATCCTGCAGAGAAGATGGGAGGTTTATTTTCCTTGTTTGAAAACAAGTAGCCTGACTTCGACAACAGTGGGGAACCTCCATCATATGGGCGCCCACTCGTCCGATTTGGCCCCGAGCTCAAGACATGCTGGCGTGCCATTCCCGTTTTTAGTTTTGTCCAAGTTGCCCTGCTGGCTAGCGCAAAAGCTCTCGATCCTCCTATGAGGTACGAAGTCTGGTCCACACTCCAAAGTCTTAGCAATGCCTGATTTCACCGTATGCGACGCCCAACAGCCACCGACACCTGCCCCCTTCTTAATCTGGCTTTATAATTACTATAACTCATGGTGAGCTCCACATCTGTTCTGTGTCTGTTGTTGAAATGAGGGATTTTCATTCATCCCCTATTTAATACCAAAAAGATTGATGCGGATCAGGTGGCAGATGTTACGCCTGGGTTTGCCGAAGCAGGGGTGCACAAGGAGCCACCTCTAGAACGAACTGTCAACGCTTACTGCAAATGAAAAACTTCTGATTGGAGTTTGGAGTGCAAACAACTGGATATACAACAACGTGCAACTAACAAAACAAAGTAACAAATATCTAGCAAACTAGAATGAGTCTGTGACAACCAAAGCAAAAGAAAATCAAAACCATTACTGCAATATAACCGTGATTAATAGGATGGTAGCACTCCTGGTCTCTACCTGTATTTAATGCTCAGATAAATATCACTTTTTGTGATTACTGGAATGCTGAAATGCTGTCACACTGGCGATTTAAGATCGGGGGGTGTCCTTAATTTCAAATTCGCTCGCTATCTCGTGTTCGGTCATAACCAAAAACTAGCATATGACGTTGACGTGAATATACATTTGACAACTGACGTCGAACTGACTTCGTGAAATCAAATGTAATAATACTCCAATTTTCTGTTAAGTAAAGTACCGTAAAGTACTCCTAAAGTAGCGATTCATTTACCACATCAGCCAGTTTAAATCGTCATACATTTACATCGATTTTTAACAGATTCGCGATTCATCGTTAAATGCCTACTGATATCCTGTTGGATGGCTAGATGAACAGCGCTTCAGTTCCGAAACCTCTCCTCAGAGGCAGCCCAGCCTTTCCATGTATATGTTACCATTCACCACAAACTTTACTCATTAATTCATTAATTAAGTTAAGTACGTCAGCAAGGTATTGACTAGCCAAACCAGATGGGGTAGTGGTCTAGTCAAAAAAGACATTGGAATTTTTGATGATTACTGCAAGGTTTATTGGATGATTTTAGCAGAGGCTTTGAAATGGCAAAGTTGACACACTTTTACAGGTACAATATCATAGTTTTACACCAACATGAAGATCATTTAAACATAATTTTTTTAATCAGCTAAAGTGGTGAAGATCTTTACTAGTTTAAATTCAGTCGTACCTAATTTGTTAAACAGAATTAGGTGTATCCCAGAAAATTCACTGTAAAACTGTGAATATCATATAACGCAGCTGATTTATATGGGATGACAGATCGCAGGGCTTCCACAGGTTGTGGAAACAAAAGAATCCTCACCCTCCGTTTAGTACCTGCCCGACAGACCTTCAGCCTTCCAGCAGAGCTACGGAACACTGTGTTTAGTGTCTCATGACAATTAGCAGTCCTGTCAATGTGGCCATTCTGTAATCTCAGAAGTGCTTAAATGGATTTTAAGGACTCCATTAAATTCCCCGTGTCTCCTGATTTACACATGGAGATACCAGGTAATGTAGTCTCCGTCTGGCTGCTGGCTAAGCTGACAGACCCAGGGCAGGATAAACACTACAGAGGCATTTCTGTGGCCAGCTCTGGAAAAGGGGGCGGTTCCATTCCGTTTGTGCGAGAAACGGGGGGCAGAACAAAGAAAGGTTAATGGAAAAGGTTTTAACATCAAACACTGTGGAGGATCAACAGAAGGAAGTTTATCTTCATCACATATTACTTTTTTATGGCCAGATGATGCATCAGCAAGGGGGGTTGGGGGGCTCAGAGATTCAGCTGGGAGGTTACATCTGTGAGGGTGTCCACAGACTAGCTAAGACAGGGGTATGGAAGTGAAACACTGGGAATGCTGAAACTGAACAGGGCTCCAGTCTGACTATTCC
>JABFEB020000113.1:19519943-19540659 GCA_019775895.2 Stomatorhinus ivindoensis
CCCCCCCCCCCCCCCCCCCCCCCCCCCCCCCCCACCCCCCCCCCCCCCCCCCCCCCCCCCCCCCCCCCCCCCCCCCATCTGCATTAAATCATATGGAGCATGAAGGAAATTTCACCGCTAGCAGCCCAATGCTCCTTGCAGTGTTCTCCTACAGAGACTGCAGCCAAAGCTACATTGCTTAGCGATATTGCTAGCCTGGGTTATTTACGTACATAAGCGGACAGAAAACACGCCTAGTAAAAGCTCCCTGTGGCATATTAGAGAGGAAATTACGGAAGAAGACGAGGGAGGATCTGCACTATCCACTATAAATTAAATTGCAATATCCACTATAAATTAAAACTACCAATGTTCAAAAGGACAACTGCTGAAATGAAGAAACGCTGCAGGAGTCTGAGTGACTGTGGTGAGTAAGTTGTACTGTAAATTAGCACTGCTGCTGTTCCCATCGGTGTGTAGGGTCTCTTATTAAAAAAAAGCAGGCTGTTAATTTAGAGATACAGACGGAGGTCAGAATAAAGTCACGGCATTCAGTCAGTCGAGTTCTTCTCAGCGGCGTCCGGCTGCAGAGAACTAAAAATACCCACATCAGGACTTTGCTATTCAGGCGTGGCGTGTGAAGTGTGTTCACTGTGCTGTCCGGGGTTTGGGACGTGACTGTCCGGCCCCCGCCCCGCCTGCCCACCTGCCCACCCGGCTGTGTCTGCCTCACTCACCCTAATGTCATCCACACACCCAGACTGTGTGGGACACACACACAGTGGGCACTGAGCTGTAAAGAGGAATTTTATGTGTGTGTGTGTGCTGAACTCAGACGACTGTTCAAAGAAAGATAAATGCATCCCTTATATAAAATGAAAGACGGACTTATACAAAAGCAAATATCTCACATATTCACTCAGTTCAGATCAGCCATTCTGACAAACACATATATAAAGTGGTATGCAGGGTCACTGAGCCAGATCAGGCACTCAGATCTGTCCATTAGATATAGACAGATGTAAATGCATGCAGATGAAATCTGAATTATACTTGCAGCTGCAAACAGTTATGAAGGAACACAGCAGTGTGCAGCTTCTTGCAGTGGTTGAAAGCCAAGAGACATGTTCGACATGAAGCGAGATGGCATCGTCATAATGACATTGTGACAAAGCAGAACTGTAGAAACAGTACCAGTATTCCAGAATCATTTGGGGATGCTATGGAAAATGGATGGATGATACTGTCACCTCATCCAATTTGAGTCTGAAAACTGTTTGCTATTCACATGACTAATGTTAATTGTGGTTTTTTTTCTGTCTGTCTTCTGATGAATTTTCATTTACTGTATTTGTTATATTGCTGCTGGACCCACTGTTAAGTGCTTTGGGGAGAACATTTTCTGGAAAGGTACAATGAAGATAAATTGAGCTGAAATCAGTTATTGACGAAGCTCACTGCTTGAGATGTTGACAGGAGAGGAGGAACAGACAAGCAGGAAATAAACAGCAGGGTTGGGATCACAACCTGGAGAACAACAGTAAAATCAGAACCAGGATTCCAAGGACTGGGTCAGTATCAGTCTCTTGGCTGGAACTCGGTAGGGGGGCTGGAACCAGGATCCTGACAGTATCTTGAGCTGGGAGAGCAGTCCATTTCCCCTGACCCAGCACCAATACCAAATAGTCTCCTGCAGTCTTCAGGGCAGACATCGCATCAGCTGCAGAGTTTCAGTCCCCGGGAAACGAGGCATGTCATGCTGTTACATTCCAGCACCTCAGCTGATATATATAGAAGCCCTGAACAGATTACTCATCACCGTTTTTTCTACTCAGAAAAACAGAAGCAGGTGTATTAATAGATGCAATAAGTCTCTCCTTTTTTGACTGATTTTTAGCAAGTTTCTCCTAGTTTAATTTAGTTTTTGAAGGCACCTCACGGCAAATGTCGACCCGTAATTAGAATGTGACAAGCTGTGTCACACAAGTTACCGATCGTGGTCTTCACTGAGGGACCTTGGGATTTAGTGTAAGAAAGGGAATCTCACTGGCAAGACTGATATGCCCGCAACAGCGCTAAACATCTTAATGAAGATGTCATAAATAAATAGATAAATAAATAGATAGATACACAAATGCCAAGTTCTTGCTGGCGGAGGACCACCAGTGAAGCAGTGAGTAACAGTTGGCCAGGGAACCACACAGCCACCCAGTCCAGTAAATTACATACCAATCAAGGAAACTCTGTCTATATTTACAGCTGGAAGTCAATTTAGGCTAAGAAGCTCCCTGGGGTTGGAACTGGTGACCATTAGTGCACCATCTTTGTAAACTACGGCACTATTTGTCAGCAGAACTACCCCAACTGCATTGGTTAAAGTTCTCTCACCCATTACTCATTAAGCTAGCAGCGATTTAGCAGCCAAAGTGGCTTACGCACGCATTGATAAAGGATAATTCCAGGTGTCTACTCACCCCCTACCATGTATGGTTTGTCCAAAGCATAGATGTACAGAGAGAAGTTTATAAGTTTATCCATGGGAGGGGCCGTGGAGAAGGGGAGGGTGGCGGCTGTTTGTCTGTTTATCCAGCCTGTGACCGATGTGTCATAATTCGATGGGTTTGGAGTCTCTGGCATAAGCTGCCACAGTGGGGCGGTATTTCAGAAGACGTCTATGTGCCGACCCACACGGAGGCAGCACACAGACACACACACACACAAACACACACGCACATACATGAACACAGAGACAATATGCCAACACGGAAGGCGGGACTGAGGGAATCACACAGCTGATGACATTATCTGTCCTTGTCCTTCAGGAACTACACAGCTGTCACTCACCCCCCCCACACATCTGGCATCCACAGCTGAACCGTTAAGTCTGCTTTGGATACCCTCCAGTCAGATCTGCATCAGATAATTCCACCCCTCCCCCTGCTCCCCGCTGGGGTAGGAGGCATGAACGCGCAGCAGCTGATCACGCTGATCACCAATCCACCTCCTGATAAGCTCTCAATAGTGCTGGGAGGGCTAACACTCACCGAGACCTAGATGGTTAGCAGCAGACAAACCAGCCTGACAGAGAGCAGGAAGCAAACTCAGAGACGTGCTTAAGAGTCTCAATACTGAAAAGCTAAATACAATCATAAATCAGTGATCTGTAAATCCTCTTTGATCTGAATTACACAGGAAACTTAATTATTATTATTATTATTTTTATTATTATTATACTTTCATGCCAAATTTGGTGCCTTCAAAAAAAAGTTGGGACAGTAACTAGGAACAATGTGAAATATGCAAACCCCCCCTTCAGCAGGTGACGCTGTCACGCTCCACGGTAAAAGCATCAGTGGAAGGCCCAGCCGTTTACAAGCAAGCAGGGTTGGGGCCATTCCGGAATACAGTGATCAATTCCAGTCCAAATCAGGAAATGGAGCTGGAGTTGGAACTTAATCTCCCTGAAATTCAAATTCAACTCTAAAAAAATTCTGTTCCCCGTAGTTTTTTTTCCGAACCCAGCTCCAGTTCCATTTCCTGAGTTGCACTGGAATTGATCGATGCATTCTGGAATGGTGGGTGGGTTGAGGCTCATCACTTTACACAAAACTCTGTGATTGAGTAATCCATCAATTTAGGACCATTTCTTAAAGTGCGATTACAAGGAATTTGGGGATTTTCACCCTCTGCAGTGTATAATGTTATTAAAAGATTTGAGGAATCCAGAGAAATCACTATGCTTGAAGGACAAGTTCAAAAACCGTACTAAATGTGTGTAATCTTCGATCCCTGAGACCGCAGTGAAAAACCGCTCATGGGTCTCATGTTTGTTATAAGCACCAAATTTGGAATATATATAAATAAAATGTAGGAGCGGTGCAGTGGTGCAGCGGTTAGTGCTGCTGCCTCACAGCAAAGGGGTTCTGGAAGTACAGGGGAATTACTCAAGAATTTAAATGATAATGTTTTTGCCCCCTGGATGTCTTGGACGGCACACATTAATCAGAGCACCTCATGCAAGGGGAGTATGCACTGCATCTGATAGTGGTGTGTAACAAATCAAATTATAGCCAGAAATATAAAAAAGGTTCTCTGAAAGAAGCTGACCGTCACATATATCAGGACTGGTGGGCTGTGAAGGTGCTACTTCCCCACGGGAACGTCGCAAACCGACATCCACGATGGCCGAGCGGGGAGGGCAACTCTCCCTGGGGCTGAGATTCTGTTTATTAGAGATGGTGTTGAAGAGAAAGTGGACCCCAATTGATTGTACTAATGTCAAACCCTGCTGTTAAATATAGACCTATATACATGCACACACATAAATATATATTGTGATATATTTAAGTTTTGGAATGCCCAGCAATTTCTTTGCTAAGATGATCAGATTCACGAAGTTTGTGTTTTGGCATAATTTGTAGTGAAGCCATTGAGGTATTTCAAATGCCAAATGAACCGACAATAACGTTTTGGAGCAGTGCTATATCTCAGTCGTAAGTGCATCAGAGCAGCGACTGCGTAACGACGTAGAGAGAATGGGAGAGTTGGCATGAATACACATACACTCGTAAACACTTGACCATACTTGTGTTCTCGTGAACCCGTTTTACGTCATCTTCCATTGTGGAAGACCAGTTACAATACTCAAGAACAGAAGTACAGAGGATGGTAAAAATCTCCGGATGCCATTCCTGCCCCACCCCAAATATCAAGGATACCTTGGTCTCATCCTCGCCAAGCAAGACCAGTCCCATGATTCATTGAACCCCAAGTTCGTTCTTGGAAGGCAAGTTAACAAGACCCGTCTTTCCAAGACCACAAGTATGATCTTTGTGTTCTTGGCATTGAGAAACACCCACAGTGCGAAATCGTATAACAACTGACATATTGCAGTATGATTCAGCTTTCAGTTTATTTAATTGGGTAAATAATCCATGGCATTTCAGCTTGGTTTCTGAACTTTGGACACCGGCACTTTTGACTCCCGGACAAAAGACCGTTGGCAGGTTTGCAAGCCGCCATGGACCTGCTGTTGGCCAAAGGCGACTTGGAAAGGTCTCAAAGTTCTTAGACTCAATAATGCAGTACGTGAAGTCAGCGGATTGATGGGAGAAAATGTGTGCTGAAAGGTAGTAATCAGGAGCTCCGGCAGTCTGCCCTAGCAGCTGCCTGCTCGCTATTAAGAGCTGCTGAATGCAGAGTTTCCCGTTTTCACCGGTGCTGAAGTGCGTGAGCCCGTTCAAACCCGTGGCTGCCTTTAATTACCTGGTGCCACATTGTTCTGCCCAGCTGGAAGAGAGTAGGAGGGAAAAGACAAGACAAGCTTACTGGCCCACAGGCACCTATATCATATCGCAAAGCTCAGGAGGTTTTTGGATTCCGCAGTTTCACAGGTATCTCTGCTGGTTTTTCATACATGCATAGACAGATACCACTGCTTCTCCCAGATTGGGCCGAACACCCGGCGAAGCCTCTTAAATTTTTGTAACTTGTGTTAAAGTGTAACACAGTTTACTTGGAGCCAAAGCTTTGTTGTCCATTATATTCAAAGCATTACCATCGTCAGGTAATAACCAGGGACTGTTGCTTGAGTAACTAAGTCAGTGTGGTTGTGACTGGCACACTCACATCCATGTGTGCAGCCCTTTTTTAAAATACTCTCCCCAGGAAGTGCTGAAAATGCCTTGTACATGAGTATTAAGGTCTTTTCATAGCAGTCACTGATTTCCACAGAAACGCGGGTGAATGATTTCTGTTAGTCCATTTTGAGAGTTTCCTCTTCCTTATTTTTGTTACTCTGGCACTTTGCTCTGTTATATAAAGAGGCAGCACAATAGTGGGTTAGATCTGTAGATAAAATAACAGGAGGAATGTATTCTGCAGCCCAGCTTTTAAAGAGTCATGGGGCTCTTCTGCATTGTAAAGGTATCTATAGTGCATTATAGATGAGAGCTTCATAGAGCATTCGTAATGCATAATAAATGTCTATAATGTGTTATGCCTTTTTGTACAAATGTACGGTTATGTTTATATTGGTTTATAAATGCATTATAATAGATTATGAATGTGTTTATGAATTTTCTCCTGCAGTCTAAACACATGAATTTAACTGGAATTTTTCAGTTATCTATAGTGTATAATGGTGAATGTGTGTAAGCTGCAAAGGACCTGCCTCGTGCCGTATATCACTGTTTCCCAACAAGGCAAGAACATGGATCCTGTGGGCGTCCAGGTTGGGAAACACTGACCTATAGCTCTTTGGGTGTTAACAGAAAAAACCTCAAAACATTGTTAACTAGTAAACAGTGTATGTTTACAGTATATGTAGTGTGTATATATATATATATAGGGGGCGGCATGGTGGTGCAGTGGTTAGCACTGTTGCCTCACACCGCTGGGACCTGGGTTTGAGTCCCCGCCTAGGTTCCATGTGTGTGGAGTTTGCATGTTCTCCCTGTGCCGTCGTGGGGTTTCCTCCGGGTACTCTGGTTTCCCCCCCCCCAGTCTAAAGACATGCTGAGTTTGATTGGAGTTGCTAAATTGTGTGTGGATGGTGTGTGAGTGTGCCCTGCAATGGGCTGGCCCCCTGTCCAGGGTTGTTCCCTGCCTCATGCCCGTTGCTTCCAGGTAGGTTCCAGACCCCCCACAACCCAGTAGGATAAGTGGGTATAGAAAACAGATGGATGGATGGATATATATATATAATGAAATATTATTACAAAATATTTGGAAGGAGGGATGAAGACAAAGATTGGTTAGAACAGTCCATATACAGAAACACAGAAGTGTCCAAAATAATCACCATTAAAGGAAGTCAAAGCCTTTTTTGTTTTTGTCACTGAAACACTCCATGCAGTCGCACCCAGCGAAACTGCACCCTGTCTCGGGTGACTACTAGCGCATCTCTTTCACAGCCTCTGATTGCACTAAGATGATAGTGACCTTCGTGAAGTAAAGCTTTTGTGAGATATTGAACTTATTGTGAAGACGTGTGGCTCTGAGCTTCTATTTTGACTCCCGCTGATTTCTATAATAGCGCCTGTCTTCTGACCCTGCCTGTGGATTGTGATTCACGTTTGGTATCCCACTTCTTTTGGATTATTTATAACCTTATCCTATGTTTCAACCTTCAGTTTTTGGATTTTCAGTTATATATCATAACCCAAAGTATGTTAAACTCGCTAACTCTGCAACTTCAACAATCAAAAGTTGAATTATAATACGAATGCATAATACGAACTGCACATAAGTAATACATAATACCGACTGAGAATAAGCATTTGTATAATACGAATTAGACATAATGTCTAATACAAACTGGATTTAAGCAGTTTGTAAAATGACCTGGACATAAGCCCTTTTTTTGTTTAGCAGTATTTGACGCGATGGGTGACTGACTTATTTAGGCTGGCATTTAACGGTACTGTGATGCTATTTTTGATTTAAGCTTAAATACCCTTGTTGGAAATGCTCAAGATACCTCGTTGTTTGTATTTGAATTAAATGCCTGATTAACCTTCAGATCAGTCCGAATAACTCTGCCGTTTTAAATATTAAAGTTTTGTTTAGAATTATTACCCACAAATAAAGATTTTCCTCCATTTGCTCAGTAAAAACCTTATTATCCTCAAAATGATCAAATAAGTGGGAAAACATTAAAACATTTTTATATTTCTTAGAAATTTTCCACTGAGGTTTGATGTCATCAGCATATGTGTCATGATCCGCCTGTCAGAGCCTCCTGTGTGCCACGCCCCCTCATTGACTCGTGTCTCTACCCTAATGGAAACCAGGTGTCGTCGATTGTGATCATCGCTTTTGGTTTCAGTCTTGTCAGTCTTCGGTATTTAGTCCACGTCTCTGTACTGGTTGTCAGATCTGTCATTGTGATGCTTTGTGGCGTTACCCCGTTTCGTCTGGTGAATAAACCCCGTCTTTTTGGATATTCCTGCCTGCGATCGTCTTGCCTGCTTTACGCCGCCAACATCCAGACACGCTGCAACCCTTGCGCGTGACTATATGTGCAATAAATATTTTAATTTTTAAAATATTAAGAAGGATTTCTATAAGGATAATAAATTTCTTTAGTATTTCAAGAGAAATGACATCTATCAGAAACAGGCAAGGGCTTCTGATATGTGAGACTGTTACCTGGCAGTAAGGGCATCATTATGCAGAATCTTGCATTCCCTCAATAAGCTCAGAGTCTGCTGTCCACTACACAAAAGACCAAACTGTCATCTCTTTTATATGCCCTTAAATGGGCAAGTCTAGTACTTTTTAAATCAGCATGGTTTTTATAACATTTTTGTAAGGACATCTGAATTTGAGGCCCGGAGAATTATTTGAGACCCAAAAATGAGAATTCAGTCTGACACAGGAGGTCCCCATTTACAATGCATGTGACATGTATATGTGCGCATGTTTTTCTGCCATCTCAGCCGGTGACTTAGCTCTGGGCCGCATCCGCAGGAACATGCTGATTTTTACGTGCCAGCAGCTGCTTGTTTCCTCCTGTTTCTTTCATTGCTTCTTGTACTCAAAGGATACAGAGTTTGACTTGCCTGCAGTATAATCAAAGCCTAGCAGAAAAAAGTATGATGGATGAGGAAGATGTTTAGATGGAAATATGTCTTTGTGACTGTGAATAATGTGCTTGTGTGAAGGTTAGCATGCTGAGGTGGGGGGGGGGGGTGCTGTTTGCTAGCTGGCCTTGGATCTCCAAAGGGTTATTTTCCCACTCTTCCCTCTTTTTTTTTTCATTTTTCTTCTGTATTGCTTCTTGCTTCCTGACTTGATTTAATTCATTTTTTTTTGCGGCTTTTGAAATTGCGTAACTTTACCCGCTGTTACATCTGCCTGCAATGTTTTCCGTAACTTTAAATCTGTCTGTGATTGTTGCGCACCGCGAGCCCGTTGGCAGGAGACGCGCTGCCTGTGGCTGTTGTGTGCCGGATTTGAAATAGCAGAGTTTTACATAAATGAAAAATCAGTTTCCAGCATCAAAGTTTGGAAGCCCAGAATTGGTCAGGAATTAATTAATGATGTATCTTGTGCTATGATCATGTTTGTAATAACGATAGTGACGCTTTATTGAGCCGTGCAAGGAAAGTTTTGTCTTGTCAGTCTTATTTTGTTACCTTGCGCTCTATGAGACAGATGCTGGTGATTGCAATGAAGGGCAGCCACCAGAGATTTAACCCGCCGAGTCCCACAGTCCCTTATTAACCAATTTATGCACATATTTATTGTCGAATAGCATCTTGCTACTGCATTTTAAAATCCCAAACAGAGCCCTATAAGGAAGGAAATATCAAACCGTCAGATGACATTAGAGAATTGCAGAGAAGATAACTTCACAGCGAAAGCTTTATGGGTAATTTGGGGGTTGGGGGTATAGGGGACAGGAAATAAAAACTCCGGTGCGTTTCTTGAACCTTGCATCTGCAGACACCATCCCTCCATAACTGCGCTCTCAACAAAATGCTGTCACGCTACCCTCGGGGAGCAGGTGTTTGAGTGCTGAGTGGAGGACGAAAGCTGAGGAGTGGGGAATCTGTGAAGCGGCGTAACCTGAGAGCTACCCTGACTTATTCATGGTGTTTGGGGTGGCCAGATGCAGCGGGAGTCTGGGCTGCTTTTACAGGCGTTTGCCAGGGTAACCCGAACACAGAAATGGGGAGCACATGATGGGGAATGGTGAGACGTGACCCCAGTGCGCGCCATTTAACCTGTAAGCGAGCCCATTGGCTCTCCTGAAGCTTTCCCTTTGTGTGCAGCAGAGAGCACAGCCACCGTCACC
Organism: Stomatorhinus ivindoensis; assembly: GCA_019775895.2. NCBI lineage: Eukaryota > Metazoa > Chordata > Actinopteri > Osteoglossiformes > Mormyridae > Stomatorhinus > Stomatorhinus ivindoensis. The sequence continues at coordinate 19,529,725 of JABFEB020000113.1, forward strand.
GTCATTCTGCCAATTAACGTCCCAAGTGAGTCATCGTACCCTTGAGGGATGAATTGTGCAGTATGATGTCCAGCTATGATGCAGCAGGTAAAAATGGCTCTAGTTGCTTTTGCACAAAGTGTGTATTGCTGGGAAAAGAACACACATTACCATACTTGAATATCTTACCAGATGCGTTTACCCAGAATGCTGTGCATAATGTGACATTTGCACAGCTGCATGTTTCTTTGCTGAAGCAATTTACAAAATTAAGTTTGTCTAGGGTACAACAGGTGTTCCTCTCCAATCGCTTTATTGCCGTCCTCCTGTGCTATCCGTTAGACAATTATATAACAGCACCTGTCTTTAAATGAAAAGCGGAGGAAGGTAGGTGTAGGACCTGGAACCCGGAAATCATCTGACCCCAGGCATGTGGGGGGGGGGGGGGTTGGGGTTGCCTGAGCCCCAGCCTGAATTTTAAAGGTGCTGGGTGCCCCTTTTTAAACTTTTGACCACTTGCCCTATAAGAAGAGTCTGTGCAGCCCTGCTGAGAATGCAGTGCCGGGTTCCACACCTTGTCATTCACCCTGGAGTCAAATTTAATTTAATGACAATGAAATTAAAGGATTTTCCCCCTGCGATCAATTAACTTCATCTTATCTGAGGTTCATGGAAAGTAAATGGATGAACATATTTATCGTTAACCTTCATGTCGATACAGGAAATGCAATATGCTCAAATTGATTACATACATTCAGTGACTACCATATACAACGCGAATGTTCTCCATATTTCAAATAGTCCACATTCACAAAAAGTTTCAAATTCCATTTTCAACCATCATCCCAAATCTTATGACCGAATTATGACCTTTCGTTCTGTAATCAACCCTGCAGCCATCCTGAGTGAAAGACGCACTCCACCAGCAGGCAGGCAACGGCTAACTGCTACTTCACCCTGTTTATTTATCTATTGTGGGTTGCAGGTCTGTCTGCCTCGGTGTGGAAACTGTGAATCGTAGCTAAGCAAGGCCAGGATGGATTAGTGACTGATTGAAGTGTGAGATAGATGAGAAAACCTAAGGAACAAAGGATGGAGGGGGAAAGAGAGAGAAAAATGTAGTCAAAGAAAAGGCGGTGAGATTGGTTTGGTCTGTCTTTGAAAGGTCACAGACTACGTGCAGACTGACCTATGACTGACCTCTTCCCAAACACAGTGCCCAAGGTCCCAAGTGGGTGTTTGCTACAGGACTCTGCAGTGAGATTTAGCTTTCACAGACACACCTGCCACCTGTGAATCACCCCATTATAACTGTATTTACACTTTGGCAAGAAGGAGAAAGTATTCTCTCTCTCTCTCTCTCTCTATATATATATATATATATACACTTTTTTTTTTGGTCAGAGGATTTGTTTAATGGTTGTTTAATGTCCAACTAACTGGAGAGGATTTTTAAATTCTTTTCTGAAGACAAATTGCATTGCCTGCTTGCCTGATTAGGGCATGACCAACCCCCCCCCTCCCCCCCCCCAGGCCAGCGGTGCTATGATTTTATCACTGGAGGCTGGATGCCATTCCCCAATGAGCATGCGCTTCAGCCATGGACCATGGCACCTTCTGCACCCAATAGCAACTTCAGGACCCAACACGTTAGTCACCACTGCCAAAGTATCAGCGCCAACATAATAAAGCCTTAACATTCAGAGCATAATTTCCATAAACCCATTAAAATCATATTTGAAAGCCCTTAATAATTTGCCTGTTAAATACCCATTAATAGTTGTTTATTAATTAGGGCTCTGCTTAATGATGTGATGCATAGCATTAAACCTGACGTCTGCCTACTCATTAAAACCAGTCAAAGCTTTAAAAAAATGCTTCACTGTCAGTGCCCAGCGCAAAATGGACTCGAGCGCAGAAACCTTTACAGAACTTTACAGATCAGTCCAAATACTCAAGGCAAATATCCCATAATTTTTAGCAGAGAAAAAAACTATCTTCAGAACAGCATATTTCCAAGTAGCTCTGGGGCTGTAAATTTTAAGTGAGTCCACCACACTCTGTACTCATACTGTAATAACAATGCTTATTTTCTGTCCGAGGTATTCCCCGTCAGCATGCAAAGGTAAAACAAATACTTCCCATCTGTTCCACATATATGAAGAGCAACAAGTGTGATAGTCTGCAGCAGACAATTCCATAATAATGCTTTGATCTCAAGAACCTTCTTCTGACTTCCCAGTAATCTCTAAATGCTGCAGTGTGTCTGGAACATCCTCTGGACTCTCACGTTCCGTCGATAACCTCCCGCTTCACACCCTCCACCCCCCCCCTCCCCCCACAAAATTATTTAGTGTTTAGAATTTGGAGATCATCTTGCCTTACATCATTATAGACCAGGGTTCGGGTTCTGCCCTGGAGTTTACATGTTCTGCCCATGTCATCTTGGGGTTCCTTTGGGTGTTCTGGTTTCCCCACAGACCAAAAACTTGCTAAGGCGAATCGGACTTACCAGACTGCCCATAAGTGTGAATGGTGTGCGAGTCCCGCGATGGATCGGCACCCTGTCCTGGATAATTCCTTCCTCTTGCTCTGGACAAGCCGGTGCAGACATTGAATGGATGGCTGGACCTTACAAAGAAGGACCTGCCAGTGTGCCTGATGGAAACTGCAGAGTGTTCATTCTCAGACCAACCAGGGAACCATTCCCCACCAGACCAGGGAAAGACACACTGTCTTTGTGTGTATCTCTCATATTACTCATTGTACCCCGAGCTTTGTGTATTTCACACTTACCCCTGTTTCCCTTGGTGACCGATTACCTGCATTTCTCATGAGCTGGATAACAAGTAATGATCAGAATTGATCATTACTTGCCCAGACCAGAAGGTTCACTTAAACCATTGACTGATTTAGTGACCCACCACTCTTTAAAGATCATGACCAAATCACTGCAGTTTATCTGTCTCTACTGCATTACCAGTGACAGCAGAGCACTGAACAAATCCCCACCTCCCTGCCCCAACATGCTCCTTTCTCTGAGCCTCACTGCCCCTAACACAGCATTTATTCTTATGGAGGCTGACTTTGTGTTTCTTTAAATAAAACAAACTTAAACAGTAAAGGAGATCATTCTGAGTTAATCTCCCCAGAGCTCTGGCACGTTGTAATTTACAATAATTCGCCGGCACCCAAACCAGCATAATTGTGGTAATAATAATAATTGGTGTTATTATTATAATTGATCAGAATGTGATATCCATACAGAGCAATGCTGCTTCGGGGGTAGCAGGGAGCTCATGTCCTTGTGCCCAGGGCAGTATGAGTGTCCTCTTCCGTCTAACAGACGAAGAATCCAGCTTACCTGTGAAACAGCTGCTGTCTAGAGCTGTCTGAGATAAGCTGGGATAAAATGAGGAAAGAGACTGGTGTAGCTGGGAATTGTACTGCTTGGAAGGCTGGAGGACAGGCATCAGATGGTAAAAGGTAAATAAAACAAATGCATGCATCCATCCATCCATACATGCATGCATACACACAGGCATCCATACAAACATGCCTGCATGCACACAGGCATCCATACATACATGCCTGCATACATGCATTCATACATACACACATACCTACATACATGCACAAACCACCATGTGACAGCATCATGCCCACATTAGTTCCATTAACATTTACATTAATTAAATGGTCGACGGAAGCACAATTCCATGTTAAGGCAACTAAGAGATGATTGAGTAGCAGTTAAGGACTGAACATGATGGCACCCAGTCCTGAAACTTAGAAATCTCAGGAACACCCTCCCCTGTTTGTGGCTCCTCAACACCGACTGATTCAAGTGTGAAGTGTCCATTGACAGCTGGCCTCTGAAAACTCACATCCACAGCCATTAAAAACAAGGGGCTTAACCTCGTAATCAGGGGACCACCATCTGCGATGCCACATCTGCTCTCAATGATCACTGACAGAAAGAACAAAAGGTCAAAGGTCACATACCACAGTGTAAACATTTCATCACACTTACATAAATGGTCACTGAAAACATACCACAATAAAAGCCATATTTACCCATATGCATGTCATCTACTTTGGTCACAGTACCAAATTCCCCGGAAAAAAAGCTTTTTACTTTGTACTGTGCCTCCTGCAAAAAATAATATCATTTCAAAATGACACTGGTGAAATTTATTCCTATTAGGTGTTATTTTGCAGGTCAGAATTATCAGAATTTAACTGCGTTCATATCATTATGTACGACTGAATAGTTTCCGAGCACTGAAGAGGATTTGTCTTTGATAGGCTTTGACAGCGGCCTCAGTCCTGTCAGTTCTGTGAAGCTATTCCACCACCAGAGAAGTGCCATTGATAAAATGCTTGATACTGCCCCAGGTCGGCAGGCTCAGAGCAGAGCCCGGTGTCATTGTTCATTTTTCAAGAAATCTCTATGAAAGACCATGAAGGCAATCATAAGGGCTGCCGGACAGATCCATGGTCCTTTGTTAGTTTGGGTTGAAAAAACAGTGTGAGTGGCCTTGCAATGCTGCTCCTGTTTAGAATGTTAGAATGACTGACTTGGCCCAGATGCTAGAGTCACTTGAATAGACTCTTCTAATCAGAATTGGACGACCCATTGCAGGGCACACTCACACAGACACACACACACACACCTCACACTCACACAGACACACATACACACACACACCTATGGGCAATTTCCATCCATCCATCCATTTTCTATACCCACTTATCCTACTGGGTCGCGGGGGGTCCGGAGCCTATCCCGGAAGCAATGGGCACGAGGCGGGGAACAACCCGCCAGCCCATCGCAGGGCACACCCACACACCATTCACTCACACAGCCACAGCTACGGGCAATTTAGTAACTTGCGTACCCGGGGGAAACCCCACGACAAGGTTAAAAGGTATAAAGGTTAAAATGCGTGATTATTTCTTGTCATATCAGCACAAATGCACATAAAATAGTACGCATTCAGACTGTTACAACATCCAGTTACCACACATATCGCTTTTAAAGGTGAATGCATACTTGCGTACCAGCTGTGTCAGTCTATTATTATAACATTTAATGCTGCTTGCGATTTACATACTTAGAAATTTATAGACATCCATAGACCATAATAAATATTACAAAGAGGGAAAATCATCCAGGGAGTTTTGCTCTCTTCGATATTTAACGATTTTGTCTTGATGCAATTTTCTTCCTGTCATGGGAGGATTGTAACATCTGCATACTCACTCTCCAGCCTCCCAAACCCTCACGACGTTTTGTTTAATCAGCTCTTGTGCAAGAGGGCAGTGATAGCGGAGGGTACAGCTCTCTCCGTACTGGCAGCTCCACCTCCTTAACCATCACGCCTCCATGAGATAAACACAAGGAAACCCAACTCAGGGATTTCAAAGTGCTACAAGACAAACCGGACCAACAAGAAAATGAGCAGCGTGTGGGAGAGAGATGTGACATTTTCATGAAAAATAGGCATGCCCAAAATTTTCCGAAATCTTCACGAAACTCTGAAGCGAAATTACATGGTAGTTTATCTTTTCAAAGGTGCCCATGACTTGAAAAGTTTGTTACAGTGTCATTTTGAAAAGGTCAGTAGTGGTGGGGTTTTTTTTTTTAGGGGAAAAGATTTAGAAATAATTCAGATATGCTCATTAAAACATAAACCAAGGGAAAGAAACTGGTTACTGGTTGAAAAGAAAATATAAAGGATTGAGTGTAAATTAATATAATTACATATAACTTGGTAAATCCCAAGAACAGGACAACCTAATTAATGCTAATTAATACCATCTGATCCTGAATCTTATAGTAATAAAGCTGCTTTTTGCCTAAATGTAGGGATGCCCTGCCGCCAGTCGTACATTTAATACACCATGGAGGATACGCAAAAAAGTAAAAGGATTAACAAGAGGATTTGTGCTCATTCTGAGTTGTGGTCTTTGAATTAGTAATAGTAGGAAGAGCACCTTGAGACCTGGGTGGGCGGGATTATCACAGACTGTCAGTCACAGTAATCCCACCCACCTGACTATGTCGCATTCTCCCATCATTACTGTGAGGACTTTGGTAGCGCATTTAGTTAACATGCAAATCTCCATTCCAGAAGGAAGCTGCAAATAAATAAATATTTATGAAACAGCACAGCGATTTATCAAATTTAGCACAGCAATTTAAGAAATGAAGCAGAACAATTTCTCAAAAGTGCCACACATTTATAAACCAATACAGTGACTTATCAACATAGGACAGAGCTATATCATCGCAGCACAGGTATTTATTGAACAGCACAGTGATTTAGCAATACAGCACAAATGTTAAGTGTCAATATAGCACAGACATATCTGAAATGTAGCATAGCAGTTAATCAATCGATGCGCATATTTGTCAAAGTGCATCAATGTATCAAAAGTTTTCTCAGAGAGGTTTATCTAAGTCAGCACAATACCCACAGGAAAGCAGGTGGCTTGATGAGACATGGTGTTGTGATATGTGTGGAAACTGTAAAGAAAATATACTGGCTCAACCAGTCACATTTAGTCCATTAACGTAAATAATCCTTGTGCATAAATTTATAAATTCACTGTGTGTTGTTATGTAAGCATTGATATTAGTTACTGTGACAGGCAACCAGCAAGGACACACCCACATCTCAAATCCAAGGCAGTGCCCCTGAATGTGGCAGGTAGCTCAACCACAATGTAGTACACACGATTGAACACACCTTTTAACATATCCCGCTAAGCCTGAGACAAGAGCAAGGGACACAGAACGGAAATACCACGGCATTCTGATTTATTCAATGCCATTTTTACATGTCATTCATTCCTTGCTCCGCATATATGACACATGATAGTTATTAATTTATCTGCTGAGCAATTCACAGTTTTTGTGTCACTTGCTCAGCTTTTCAGGACTTATACACCGATTTGTTCCGCTGGTTGTGGATATTAAGAGGTGTGTGAGATGAGATGAGAGATGAGATGTTACTTTGTTGATCCCTGGAGGTGCGTATTTTCAAGATTGGTATCAAGTTCAAAGCTTCCAAAGTAGAGTATAAGAGCAAAGGCACCAAATGTTTGCTTTGTGAACTGGATGGAAACAAATCTTAGCTTCAGAAACGAATGGCTTTCTAGAGGTCAAATGTTTAGGGGTGGGAAGTAAACACAGGAAATCGCTATGATTTCTTGTTTTCTTGATAGGGTAGGACACTATGAAGAAAGTTTGATAACACTTTACTTGAAGCTGTTATCTATAATCCATTATAATGGCTGGTACAAGAATTAATAAAGCATCACAGTATCTTTTGTTGATAGTCATAAGGCATTATAGTGCTAATTATACTACTTCATAAGCTCACATGAAACTCTCATCTATATTGTACTGTAGATACCTTCGTAATGCATTATTATGGTCAGTATAAGAATTAATGATGCTTCGTGCTGCATTACGAAGTTATATATAGTGCATATTGATGACAGCTTCAGAAAGCATTTATCATACATAATAAACAGGTCTATAATGGGTTATGCCTTTTTATAAATATTTATAGCCATGTTTATGCTTGTATGATACTGTGCCATGAATATGTTCATAGATTCTTATAGACACGGCATTCATAGAAATTGTTACCGAAAGTTATGTGCTGAACTTGGGCAGAAAAGGGCATAATCATGACAGTGATGTTGCAGACAGCACTTTGGTTTCTGCACATGAACCTCATTCTGCCAAAGCCCTCTTCGTTCTCTCTTGTTTTACCTGGATCAGGTCATTTTTTGGATAAATAATTGCAATTGAGCAGTCAAATTATGGAATCTGCACATCATAAAAGCCTCAAAAAGATATGAAATAGTAAAATTACAAGATGCATAGAATGTTCGAAAATTCATTCAAATTCACTAACATTCACACCGGAGAAGGAACTTATAAAATGCAATATTGAATTTGGGGGACATGAGGAGATAATTCACCCTCACCGTCAGCTCTGTGGTGCCATTCCCAATCCGGTCCCCCGGGTGCCGCGGACAGTCCTCATTTTTGCGCCCTCCCTGCTCCCAGGAGAGGGCAAAAATGTGGACTGTTTGGCAGGAAGCCGGGAGGGAGTAAAAACGTGGACCGTCTGGAGTGTCTGAGGACTGGGCTGGGAAACATGGGTACAGAATAGTGGCAATCCATGGTGCAAAGAACTTAGGGATCATTATTCTCTTTTCATGCTGCTATTCCGAGGCCACAGCACAGCCAAACACAGTAGTTATATGGTAGACGTCTTCCCACCAAGCTTAAGCTAAGAACAGAAATCCTGTTGCATTTGATCTTGATATTCAATTAATCCAAAGCCTGAATGATTTCTGGGCCAATCAATAATCTACTTAAAGCTCCGTAAAAGGTCTTTCTGTTGTACCCTTAACTCAAACAATTAAGCTGAAAAAGCTAAATAAATTTACCGACAAATAGCATTAAATCATTATAAAAGTAGTATGTGTCACGATTCGTGCAGGGTGTCGGCGGCGTGAAGCAGGCAGATCGACACTCAGGCAGGAAATCAGGGAAAGCGGGGTCTATTCTTCTAAACGGAGGGCAGACACAAGAACAACTGATAACGCCACAGAAGACCACAATGACCGATCTCACGAGAGTCGCTGAGACGCGGACTATATACAAGAAACGGGCATAGACTGATACACAACAGGTGAAGACGATCAGGCACGAATTGACAACAGTTGGATTCCATCAGGGTAGAACACGAGGTAACGAGGGGGGGGCGTGGCACACACGAGGCTCGGACGGGCGGATCGTGACAGTATGCCGATAGCTAAAAGTAAATAATAAGATATAGCCTATAAATAGCTGCAGTCCAGGAGCTGTTCGTGTGGGTGTGAAGGGACTAATTAATTCCATGGATGCATACAGCCTCAAACTTTCTCTGATTCCACAGAGGCAAAGAGTTGGCCTAAATTAATGCAGTGCGTTAATAATTAAATTAAAGGTGCATTAATAGTGGTTCTGGCTACTTGTATACTTGTATCACATCACACTGGTGTCACATCAAACTGATGAGGGACGCTGAAACCTGGGAATGGCAGGTCCTCCACTGTCCTCCAACCCTCCCCTTCCCTTTGTCCTCCTCAGCCTTCTGTATGACCAGGGCATGCTGTGCATCTGCCTCAAGAGGCACCGCGATGTCAATGTTTCTCTTTTCCCTCACGTTGTTCTTTCACGGAGCTTGCGTGTGGCGTGACATCAGCGTTGGACGGCTGGGCGGTCTGTGTAATGAAGGAGCCCATGCAGGTTCATCGGCAGGTAGCAGGGTTATTAAACAGATATGGACTTAAGAACTGGTTGTTAGTTTAAATTCAAGTCCCTCGAGGGTCTCTGCTACGCTGCCCTGAAGTCAATTCCTTATGTTTAATTGCTCTGACGCCAAAAAGGACCTGACTGTGTCTGCAGGTCTGAAAGACCCTGCCAGGAGAAGGAAATGGACTCATAGGGTGGCAACACGTGAGTTTTCTGTACTTCTCTCACCTTTCATTTTAACTTAAATTAATTTGAGTTGTGGTTGAAGGGCATGAGCGACCCCTGAATACGCTTGCCGCACAGGGAGACCCGTTTCTGAGCCGGAACAGAAGATCCGACATCCTCTGGTCACCTTGTCTCCAGCCTGGAGGTGCACAACGCCACTGTGCTGGCGAAGCTCCTCCTCACATGGACATCAGCACCTTTACACCACTGTAAACTGCAGTCAGAAGTCCTTTGTGAGTCGGTCAGCAAGCTGAAGATCAGTGCTGTTGGTCATTTGCAGTCACAGAATGAATCCATCAGGACCCGTAACCTTCAGACTGCATGTAACCTTCGAACATCTGCAATGACTCAGTGTAAAGACGGATATTTTTATTTGTCCTTACAACCTTTTGCTCTTTTAAATGCACTACTTTAAGTACTACTCCCCCACCCCCAGTCCACACACACACACACACTTCACCGCTCCTAAAGCTAAAATGAGAACCATCCATCTGTTCATTTCATAATAGTCACACAGCAGAAGATACCGTCTCTTTTCTTTTGCTCTCCACTTCCTCTAGCATTGTGCAGAATGCTGTCCATCTCATCCCTATAGACACTGAGCTTTGCAGGAGCACACAAAGGCAGGTAATGTGTTTCTTCTAATAGCCGTGTTGTCTGTTTTCCCCACACTACAAATACCTCACTGCGATAATTCCTGTCAAACGTCGGAGGAAGAAAAGTACAGATAATTCGCATTTTCATTAAAAGTATCAGCTTCATACACACAGCTTTACATTTATGTGCTTAGTTGGCACTTTTCCTTCCAGAAGTTCACACTTTTTACACATTTATAAAATTGTGTATTACGCTAGAGGAACTCAGGTTAATCACTTTATTCAAAGGAACAGCAGAAGGACACTTGAAGTATTTGTGTCCAGAACCACTCCGCTAAATGGTGACCCCATGCAGTTGCTGGAAATTGTCAGAAATGTGCCGGGCCGTCCATATAATTTGGGTCAGAGATCTTTCTGCAGGCTGTGAGGTCGTCTCAGCGCGTGAAACTCTGCCTCACACAGCACTGAGAGCGAATTAATCCCCCTCGCGCACCGCGTCTCACCCCTGCCTGCTTTTATAATTTACCACAAGCTTTCACTGTGGTTTTCAGGCCTATGGAATTGCAAATACACTTTATTGATGGAGGCAGCGGGGAGAGTCAGATAGTGAGAGAGACTTTATTAAGCACATATACAGAACATTAATCATTGTCCTTGACGTGAGGCGAAACTGATTTTCTAATCAACATCTTCACAGGGGGAGTTTAGAGAATGCGTAGAGATGGAGGAGGAGCTTCATTAGTGTGGCCCCAAAAAGAGGCAGAGAAACGGTGGGGGGGGGGGGGGCGGGGGGATGTGCACCCATGCAAA
>JABFEB020000113.1:19543128-19554765 GCA_019775895.2 Stomatorhinus ivindoensis
GATTCAAGAATCAGAGCATGAGAAGATCTACAGCATGGTGTGGATTCAAGAATCAGAGCATGAGAAGATCTACAGCAGGGTGTGGATTCAAGAATCAGAGCATGAGAAGATCTACAGCATGGTGTGGATTCAAGAATCAGAGCATGAGAAGATCTACAGCATGGTGTGGATTCAAGAATCAGAGTATGGGAAGGATTACAGCAGGGTGTGGATTCAAGAGAGTATGGAAATGTGACAAGACTGTGGATTCAAGAATCAAAATATGGGAAGACCTGCACCAGGGTATAGATTCAAGAATCAGAGTACAGAAAGTCCTACACAAGGGCATGGGTTCAAGAATAAGAACATGGGAAGGCCTACAGCGGCGTGTGGATTCAAGAGAGCATGGGAATGGTTACACAAGACTGTGGATTGAAGAATAAGGGCATGGGAAGGCCTTCAGCAGGGTGGAATATTCACCCCTCCCCCACCAGTGCCTTCATCCTTTATTTATAAAATGTACTTATGCTCCTCCATAACTTTGCCATTTCACTGTTATTAGTCATTAGGAGACATATATTCTATCAGGGGTGAGGCTGACTGGACATCAACTCTACCAATAGCTACATGAACATAAACAAACGGACCTACATGGACACTTTAGCGGGTCTACAAAAAGCTTGACAAGTTATAGGATGTTTCTTAACTACAGGGTTAAAAATGTCAGAAGTAGAACAGCTAACTAGACAAGTAAATGTCAGGTCTCCAAAGAGCGATAATTTTGGGAACATTTCCTTTGAGAAAATGAGCAAGAAACATAAAAAAGAAAACGACGAACTGAAGATTTTAGCGGCTGAGTGACGATTTGAGTAGCTAAGTGTTCTCAGCATGAAACACTAGATAGTGGCTGACATTGTTTCACCTTTCATGGGGAGATATATGCCGTGAATTAATAATGTGGAACGAATGGATAGGACACGTGTCTCCAATTTATCTGGAACGGCACAGTGAAAACAGCTCTGTGGAGGAGAGCTTGACATTAAAATAAAACATCGCTTTACTGTCCACATGTCCAGGAAGATTGCTGAGCATTAAACACAATGCTGGCAGCAGGCTGGCCTGTGCAATGCTTGTGAAAGGGGCTTCCAGAATGATCTCTTGTCCGGGGTTCTCAAATGGAAATGAGGTTTCAGTGCAGCGTCCTGGGAAAGACGCTCTGTTTGAACAAAAATGGAAACACACAGACCCATCTGTCACCTTTTCTGCATCTAAATCAATGTAAGGATGACCACAAAAATCCAGAAATGACTACTTAAGAAAATGTGACACATTTTCATGTCGTGACTCATTTTGCTGTTGCTTTGACAGCTGACTATGTCATGGGAAAGTCCAGGTAAGGATCCTTATCCAGAGTAGAACCACAGTGCATTCATCTGAGTGAAACAGAGAACCTTATGGATAAAGATTCAGGTTATTCATCTCCATGCTGTCTGCTTCCCCTTGAGTTTTTTACATTTGTATTCCATTGATATGCCATCAAGCCAAAATGTTAAACGTTCAGTACAATGGCAATTGTTTGGCAGAATCAGACGAATAATGCAGTTAACACAGTGTTTGGGAGGTTCCCGGGAAGGCCATCCCATCTTTGAGGGTCACACCACAGCCGGGAGTGCTTGGTTACCCTTCGCCTGAAAAACCGATAAAGCTATATGCCGGACATGAAGTCTAAGTGGTGGTAAACAGACTCACAAGGGTTGCTGTTCAATTTTGTCACGGTCACATATGGCCTCGTCTCATCCGATGTCCAGGTGTGAGGCTGGGCAGAACCTCAGGGCGAACACAAATACATCTCCTCTGGCTGAAGGAAATCAGGTACTTTGGCAAAACCACACCTGGGGTTAACAGGGAATTACTGTGGTGCCCTTGCATCAGCACTGGTCCCTGTTAACGGTTCATTAGCCCCGAGCCGTCCCAGAACTCTGCTGTTCATTACAGGAACTCAGACAAAAGCTGGCAGAAGCTGAGGGTCTCTTCGGGGGCAGGCTGGATGCGCGATTGGCCCTGGGTAAACAAACAAAGTAATCTGGGTATGACTGCACAAACTGTGAAATGAACAATTCAAATCGGAACTGGTGATGCAAGCAACCCAAACCAGTTATCGTTCCAGTGGGGCGAAGTGCTGGGGCGGCTTTGGATTGCAGGTCAGATAAACTACCTGAAGTCAGGTGAGATAAGAAACCTAAACAGAATGTCTTACAAAGGAGATAAAATCCGCATGTTCTCCCTCTGCAGAAACTGGCATCTTACTAAAAAGAATGGAAGCTCATTGTGAGTTTCCAACTTGTTGAAATATTAGTTCAAAGTTAGACAAGTCAGACTGACAGAATGACAAACAAGAAATGATTAGAGTATTAGTACGTACTGCCAATGGCAAATAGTTTCAAATTGGTTTCATCCAATCAAAGCTTTTGAAGCTGCTGTTCCTGTTGGTCTCACATGCATAAGTAAAGATTTCATTCTCCAGCTAATTACTGGCCCCTCTAATAAGCTGTAAATTGGGGTAGAAGGGAGAGACAGACTTCTGGACAAGTTTCAAACCCCAAAACACTGGAAACCTGAATATTTTCTAGTAATTATTACACCGTGTAACAAAGCAAAAGCAGAGGCTATTGATTAGTCATTCCCTACTAGTAAGGCTTTCAGGTATTAATTAGCAGACAACTTCTGTTTGCCATTCTTGCACAGCATTTGTGCAACAGCAGCCAAAGGGAAATCCTCTGACAGCCGTGCTATCTGCCGGAAGGCCATTTGCAGCAGGTGTCTCCCAGTTAATGTCTTTTATCATTTTGCTGTGACTGTCAGCAGCAGATCTGAATCAGCCAATTAAATCTGGTTGTTCCATTGTTTTGTAGACAGCATCATGCTATTGGCCCTTTGGCTCATGTCATTGCGTTTCACGGCAACCTTGACAGAATGTAAAAAATGAAGAATTGGAAAATGGCTTCGGTGTTTAGCTAAATTTGATTTTCCGGCCAGTAGCTGTCGGATCCTTTGTAATTGTGACATCATGGCTTCATCGTCTCTCTGGCGTGTAGACACCAGATTGTCTGACTTGATAAGCCAGTCAGGAAATGCATTAATGTCAGGATATGTACAGTACACTTACAGTAAATTTGACCACATTTCTGCTTTTTCAGTGTCTTTGGGGACTTTGTACAAACAAAATCTGAAAAGTTAAATCCTGGAGTCATCCCAGCTCCTGCAGTGACGCGTACCACGTTTGTGGTGAATCACTGACCTTCTCCCAGTCACAGATTCATGCGGTTCACAGGCTCCGACTGACATGACTGAAAAATACATGCATGCATGTTTGCAAATTCAACACAATGTTATAAAAATACATAAATTGATATTTTCGATAATCACCAATAATGCTTAGCAAAACCGTGGACCGTCTGCAGGTCCACAGAGGACCGGGTTGGGAAACACTGGTCTATTTGACAGTATAATCACAACATGCCAAGATGCAGCAAGGGGTGAGGTGTGGAATTCATGGGTATATAAGTTAGTTTACATCAACTGGTTTCTTGGAAAATGCAAATCGTCATGTCAAGGGTTTTCTTTCCTCTTTTACCAGATTACTACTTTCTTTTATTATTCCGCCTACATGCTCAGGATGGGAGGGAAAATCCACTAGTGTCCATTGTAACTTAAAATGACGGAGACACCAGGCAAAAGTGAGATCAGCAGAAGTCAAGAATCACTACTGGGCAAAACCACTGCAAAATAACTCAGTGGGCATCAACGGGCAGTTCTGCTTAAGAAATGGAAACCCTCAAGTCAAAGGTCAAAGGTTAATGTTCAACATGTGATACATCCTAGAGTGGAGTGAAATTGCAGCAGTGAAATTACACTGTAATATGGCATGAGACTCAGTTTAATTACATTCCCAGCTGCTAGCTCTTCCGTGCTAACAGGATATATGAAGATGTTAAGTCTCTCATTTTCATTTTGTCAATTTGCTTTCTTCTCGAAGGCAAGACAATTATTTATATTTATCTTATTGTTCTCTCTGTGCACTTCACCAGACTATAGGCAGTTAAGATGCTTTTTGTCATTGTTTTTGATTTTGGGTCTGATGTTGCTGTTTTTCCTCTGCAGCAGCATTAGGATGCCGACCCTTCAGGAGAAGTTCAGGAGCTGAGAAAAACACATTTAACTGCTTCAAGAAAACAGCCACTAGTATGAACCAGGAGAGCTGTAAACGTTTCTGAATGATATTTTTGCCCGGTTTCAATTAAGTATAGGTAAATAAAGCTGCATGCTACATTAGGGTGACCAGATAATCCATGTCAGGGAGGACACTCTGAGCTACGACAGGAATTGTAAACTACTATTTCAATTAAAAGGACCTGGATTTCACTTGAGCACTGAGGTCTTGCTGTGTGCTGATTGGTCAGTCTCCTATAATCATGCATGTGTCACTAATGCTAATGTGAAACAGCTGGATGAGTCTTTCAATCAAGGAAACAAACCAGTCAAAGCACAAGAAGAGCTGAACTATTTAGCCAGACACAGGAGCTTTTTCATTTACAAGTAGTTTGTAAAACCCGAAGTAGCTCAAAGTGTCCTCCATGACATGGATTATCTGGTCACCCTCTGCTACATAAGCTTATGAATTATGGAATTATGAAAAGAAGGCGGCTGTGGGAGTGGTGTAGGCTGTGGTGACCACAGGGGACTCCAGGGCTTGGAGTTGACTCCAGTCTCATAATGTCTTGGATTCCTTGATACTTTCACTCTGGTTTATTTCAGTTTTAGCAAAGGGTCTTGACCAGGGGTGCAGAGCTTAGGTACAGCCCTAATTTAACACACCTGATACAGATAATCAGGCCCTTCAGTTATATCTCAGTATGAGAACCAACTTAACTTCAACATTGCTGACTCTAATACTGAGGTGATACTGAAGGGCCTGATTATCTGTATCAGGCGTGTTAAATTAGGGCTGTACCTAAGCTCTGCAGGGGGGGTAACTCTCCAGGAGCAGGATTTGGCACCATGGGGCCTGTTTAACAAAACAGGATTTCTTGCTTAGCTGGATAACTTGTAGGATTTAAGGTAGCCTGAGCCAAATGTAAATGAATGAAAATAAAGTCTATTTAGCCCAGACTACCTTAAATCTGACAAGTTATCCAGTTAAGCAAGAAATCCTGCTTCGTGAAACAGGCCCCAGGTCTTGACAAATATCCTAACTGGTCTTGAATCCAACTGGCTTAATTTTTTTTCTCAAGCAACTACTCCATCAAAGCAAAATCACTGATTAAGCAAGCTTGTTCAGAAAATGAGCATTGATTTGATTAATTCAATACCCATCTAGAAAAGGTGTTGTAATTCGCCAACTAGTAATCAATCGGTCATTTGACAGAATTTATCTGTGCAAAGTGTCCATGTTCATCATTTTCATTTTGGCCACAAACACGATGTTGGCATACTCGTGTTTGAAGTATTATCAAATTTGGTTTTATGAAACACAAAGAATTTCTCAACAATTCTCATATTTCTTTTTGATCTCTTGGATGTTGTCCCTTAGGACCTGTGATTGGGCAAATAATATGGCCTAATTTGATCCTGCAGTGCTGTAACAGTGCACATGCTTCAAGATCATAACAAATAATACCGCAAAATGATCATCTTAAAATAGAAGATACACTGTCTCTAGCATCACACAGAAATTATCAACAGGTAATAAGTGTCATGATCCGCCCGTCTGAGCCTCCTATGTGCCACGCCCCCCTCGTTACCTCGTGTCCGATCCTGATGGAAACCACCTGTTGTCGATTCGTGCCTGATTGTGTCCATCTGTTGTTCATCAGTCCTTGCCTGTCTTATGTATTTAGTCCGCGTCTGAGTCCGTCTCCCGAGATGAGTCATTGTGAAGTGTCATGTGTAGTGTTCTGTGCTGTTTCCCTTAGATACCCGTAATAAGCCCCGTTTTCGCCCCGAATTCCTGCCTGCCTCTCGCTGCCAGCACGCTACCCTGAACGTGACAATAAGTGGTCTTGGTCTTGATTGTTTCACTCAATTTAAATCAAAATTGACTTGGACTGAAACCTCTGCAGACTTGAGTCGGTTTCGACTTGGCCTAGACTTAGACTTGTTTTGAACTCAACAAAAGTGGTCTTGGTCTTCAGCTCTAGGGGACAGTGACAATGACAGAAAAATGGATATAGCTGCATCACCATACTTAAACGTGGAAATGTAGTTTTTAAGTAGGTATGGTAAAAAAATGTATTTGACAATATTTTACAGCAATGTTATTACCATTTATTTAATGTCTGTAATTTATGATTGTTTTAATTATTTATTTTGTTGTTACTTGTTACGTTTTGCTATTTTTGTAATTTACAAAAGTGTGTGAACTGTGTCCTTTTCTGTTTGTCATCTAAACAAAAGAACATCTTGTCTTTTTCAACCATTCTCTAACGATACCGATTTTACTGTGCACCAGTGAAACTTGCATTGTGCTGTCATTGCAGGCACCTGCCAAATGAATGAGTTCAAAAAACGTCTGCCGCAGCTGAGTTAATTGGCTTTAGGTTCGATCGACTTTACAGGTGTTTAGAGCACCCGCCTCATTCATGTGTATTTATAAAGTCATTGTTTATTGAGATTCCCTAGAATGTGGCCTTACTCAAAGACACTGAATGTTCTGCATCATTCTCTACTGGGGCAATGATAGAGTGAGGAAATACGATTTCCTTACTCACCTTGAATCTATTTTTAGGGTATATTAGGGTAATTATCACTTCATTTAACCCCACATCTACCCCCCTCCCCTACCCCGCCTTCTGAAAAAACTCTACTGTCGAAGATTACTGAGCTTTCCATCCCACAAATGATTTCTTCAGATGGAAGGCAGCTTTCTGATGCCCTCCCTTCTGGCCTCTCGCTCTCCCCTCTCCTCGAATTTTCAATTTCAATTTGTTCTACGGACATGACAGGGCTGCCACAGCAGAAGTTCAAGTAAACAACCTTCGACAACGGCAGCAATATTGGTGAGAATTAACACCGCTTGGTGAAAACAGACGTTGCCCGTGAAGCAGCGGGCAGATAAAGGTCAAGGACGTAGGTGTGTAACCAGTACGGTGCTGACACAGTCCCCAGGTTTCTGTCATTCTGTTTTCCCTAGAAAGCTACTTATCCTGGGCGTTCCACCAAAACACCCAGCTGTATAATTCTTTGTTTAAAATCTCAGCAAAGAAACGACCCGATCGGAATCAGAGAAATGAAGACAAAGTTGTTAATAACATTTTCCTCCATGAAATCTTTGCCTCTTGTACTCGTATCTGCCCAGGGAGTCTTACTGCCTGGCATGTTGTTGCCGCCTGCCCAGACCATGCAGAGCACACGAGCTTACAAACGGCCCATTTCTTATACAAAAAAAGCACATTGAGGTAAATATCAGCAGTGGAGCTCTTTTCATTTTGAGATTCTGCAACTTGTAGTCATGCAAATCCAGCTTAAAGTAAAAGTGATGTAATCGGAGTCACTCCCAGCAGTTGGATCCATTTTGACGTAATTTCCTCAAGGGGTATAACAAGAGTGAAATAACAAGGTCACAACTATCACTGCCACCTTCAAAGTAATATAGTTCACACAAATGTCTTCTGGTCTTTTGTTCTCATACATGCATATGAGTCAACCCATGTCAGGAGCCAGACCACCCGTGGTTCCGACTAGGCAGTCCATCTGAAGCTAAGCATGTTTGGGCTGGAATGGGAGATCAACTGGGAAATCTGGGTTGCTGCTGGAAGAGGTGTTGGTGTGGCTACGAGGTTAGCCCATCCTGCGGTCAGTGTGGGTCAGTGCCCCAGTGTCCTTTCAGAAGAGACAAAAAACTGAGGTCATGACTCTCTGAGGTCATAAAAGATCCCTGGGCATCTTTTGTAAGAGTAAGGGTGGTACCCCGATGTCCTGGCTGAAACTGCCCACTGTCTCACTTTCATATCTGACCTCCTAATCATCCCCTATATTTAACTCTCACACCGACCCGAGGGTCAGATTGACCCCAAAGGCACTCGTCCGATGACTCCTAATAACACCATAATTACTGTTGGAGCATGTGAGAGCTAATTGGCAAATTCTCTCCTGCCCCTTCACCACCTTATCTACTGTGTGGTGAGCGCACTGGCGCAGAATGGCAGCCCTCGCTTTCAATCCGGGTGGGGGCTACACAGTGGTGGTGTTCGAAGTGGCTACCCATTGGGATATATGAATGTATATGTATGTAACATTCATTCATGTACACAGAAGTCACCGCTTTATAGAGAGTCGAGGCAGGGTGAAATCTGACAGCGCAGCCATACTTAGGCACAGGAGCTCAGTCTCTACCCATAGTTATCGACCCTTTGCATCCTGCCAGCAGTGAGCTTGACCTGTGATACAGCACTGTGACACCAAGCTCAGGTCTGCCCCCTGCTGGAATGGCCACTTCAAACACCTTACCCTAACGTGGCAGCCCACAAATTATAACCCCCCCCCCCCAATTGCAATAGTACTCCTTTCATTATTCCGTTATGACTTGCTGAGATGTATCTTATTGGATGACCCACAAGACCTGCTGTAAATAACATGGAAATGAAAAATAGTGTATCTGTAACAATTTCCCATCAAATGTTGTACTGGAGTGTTCCATACCTCTATCTATCTGCTGGGATGAACAAACTAATTACTGTTGTTGTTTTATCGAAGCTCTGCCAATTTCCGGTTCCTCATCAGTGTGGAGGGCAAGGTGAGGTCATTACTCGTTACCCATCACACTCTGACATTTTTTTTTGCGGGGAGGGGGGATTTGTAAGAGTGTATGAACCATTGTTTTTAAGGTGTCACATTCCGCTGGCGCGACAGACAATTCTGGCAAGATGGTCCACCTGGCTTTGGGGAGAAGGATCAGCAGTATCTGAAACCAACCTGCGTAAAATCGGCTGTGGTACGGGGCCAGGATCAGTTTTCCGTCAGGCGAGGGACTGGAGGAGGGTATGTCACTGCAGAAAGGTCCCAGAGCTCCTCTGTACACATTTATGTTTACGTTTGTTTCAGCTGAAATTGGAATATTTACAAAGGGCAAAGAGCGGCACGTACATTGATATCTCATTCCCTGGGTGCTGCTACTCGATCTGACGTGCAGAGTCAGGAAAGCCTCATTCATTCATCTGGGAGAGAGCGTCAGACTGCAGGGACAGGCTGTATGCCCTGTCATCCTCATTAGGAGGAAAATCCCTTTTATGGTGGAATAGCCATCTCTAATCACATCCAAACTATCCCGTGCTTTCAGAATACACCGAAAGGCGGTGCTGGAGTAATCTAGCCTTCTGCGGGGTCCAACAGTGGTGGGGAACCTGATCCATGGAAGGCCGGTGCGGGTTTTTGGGATGACCTCTCAATCAGCCAATCACAGCGGAGGCCCAGGACTGGAGTTGAGAACCACTGCGTTATTATTGGCTGATTGAGAGGTCATCACAAAAACCTGCACCGGCCATCCATGGATCAGGTTCGCCAGCCCTGTACTAGGGAAAAGGTACATAAACTTGGGTCTGTAACCATTACCTGCTATGAACCAATAGAATTACCTACTAACTCCTGGCTGTTGTTATCTTCATGTTTTTGCTTCTTGCTGCCAGATTTCACTGGCTTTACAGGGAAGCTTCACAAAGCAAAATGCTGATGGCAGACCAAGGCTGACTGTGTGCTTCCGTCCAGCTGCGGTGGGGGGAGAGAAGCAGCCACATGGTACTGTATGAGGGAATTTCAGGATTAGCCTTGGTTCTTGCAAGTCCTTTTTGTTCTATCCTGAACCTTTACCTGCTGGCCAAGCAATGGGGTGATTTGGTCCTGGACGTGACAGCATCTGTCCCCGGATGCACACTGCATGCTGGGGTGGATGCGAATCAAAAGGGTTTAAAGAATCTGGAGCTGTTACAGGAGGCAGGTGAGGAGCAAGAGTGGCTCCCGTACTGCTGACTGGAGGACGAGCTGGACTGCATTGAGATGCTGGTTGCATTTCACCCAATGCATTAGCTACACATGCAAAACTTCAAGCGGAACTAATGTTGGGCAAACATAGCATCTAATCCACCGGAGTTGGGGGCAGCGCACAGACACGCAGGGTCCGGAGGGCCAAGGTATGCGGCTGGTGACAGGTGTGGCTCCTGTAAATCGGATAAGCAGCCGTGTGACTGATTCTCTGGCTGCCATGGTGAAGGGCCATGAGAGAAGGCAGATTAATTACCTGAGCGAATGTCACAGGAAGGTCACACGGACCCTGGGGAGGTTTAAGCATGGCATCCTGGCCTGTAAATTAGCTGTCTGCAGGAAGAGGCATTCTCAGCCGAATGGGGTGACCCTCTCACCTGGCGGGCAGCCAATGGGCTCTATGTCTCACTTCAGCAGTGGTTTGGGAAGATAGACTGTACTGAAGACAAAGGAAACAGGTTGATCACGTGGCCACATGCAGAAACGGGTCATTTCCACGCCAGCACACCGGCCCCTCTGCATGGCTCACTCTCTGCCTCTACATCTTCATAGCCTGTCAAAGTTGTATGTATAAATGAGCTGGAATAGATCCCTGTTAAAGATGCCTCTTTGTTCTACTCAGGACTGCTCATATATAATAGGGTTTATTGTTTAGCTAAACCAACCACTCACAGGCTTCAGGTCTTGATCGTCTGGAAAGTCCTGCAGCCCTGTGGCAGACTCAGGGGACCCATCATCTTACAGGGGCCCTTGGATACATAAACATCTAGGTAGCACTTTATTTAAAGCACTCATCATAGTGCATTATATATAGTTTTACCCTCATAATGCATTATAATGTTAGTATAAGCCATTATAATACATTATGAAGGTATTTATAGTGCCTTATTGATGAGAGCTTCGTACAGCATTCATAATGTATAATTACCATGAAACATATGTGTTGTGACTTTTTAGAAATAGTTATAGTCATGATTATAATACTTTATGAATGCATTATGCTTTATGAAGGTATCTATAGTGTATTATAGTGCTTTAAGTAAAGTGTTAACAAATTCTAATATTAAATAATGTAAGTGGGTGGGGGAGGTGACATTTTGCCAGGGGGGGTCAGAATTTCTAGCTCTGTCCTTGCATGTGACACAAGGATGGGAGGATGGAATAAGGGACTTTATTTGGAAATGGAGAAGAGTGTTACATAACTGCCAGATGGATCTTTTCAGGGTCAGCAGTGAACTGTTAAACATACAAGAAAACAAAACAGCCATG
The DNA here is from genome assembly GCA_019775895.2 of Stomatorhinus ivindoensis. Taxonomy (NCBI): domain Eukaryota; kingdom Metazoa; phylum Chordata; class Actinopteri; order Osteoglossiformes; family Mormyridae; genus Stomatorhinus; species Stomatorhinus ivindoensis. The sequence continues at coordinate 19,554,409 of JABFEB020000113.1, forward strand.
AAATGGTCCACTAGGCATGTGGGATTGCAGTTTGTGGTCCAGAAAGGGCTGTAGCCCTGTCAGTTTGTGAGAAAGGGCTATTGGTCTGCCTGTTTGTAAGAAAGGTCAATAGGCCTGCCTATTTGTGAGAAAAGGCTATAGGCCTGCCTGTTTGTTAGAAAGCCCTATAGGCCTGCCTATTTGTGAGAAAAGGCTATAGGCCTGCCTGTTTGTGAGAAAGGCGTATATCCCTGCCTGTTTGTGAGAAAGGGCTATAGGCCTGCCTGTTTGTGAGAAAGGCGTATATCCCTGCCTGTTTGTGAGAAAGGGCTATAGGCCTGCCTGTTTGTGAGAAAGGGCTATAGGCCTGCCTGTTTG
>JABFEB020000113.1:19571596-19588462 GCA_019775895.2 Stomatorhinus ivindoensis
TGTGTGTGTGAGCGCGTGTGTGTGCGCGTGTGTTTGTGTGTGTGTGTGTCTGCACGTGTCTGGGTGTGTGGGTGTGTGTGTGCACGTGTCTGAGTGTGTGTGTGTGTGTGTGTGCACGTGTCTGGGTGTGTGTGTGTATGCACGTGTCTGGGTGTGTGGGTGTGTGTGTGCACGTGTCTGAGTGTGTGTGTGTGTGTGTGCACGTGTCTGTGTGTGTGTGTGCACGTGTCTGAGTGTGTGTGTGTGTGTGTGTGTGTGCACGTGTCTGAGTGTGTGTGTGTGGGTGTGTGTTCCCCTCCATATAACATATTCAGAAGGTCTGATGGTTGCTGGTTATCATGGGAGCCTCATACCTTTAGGTTGTGCATTCAGTTCCTGTCCTGGTGTGCTGTGTATAGAGCTACACATTCCACTCTGCTTCCCTTTGAAAGATCTGTGACCTAGTTGGATTCCTGCTTCTAAATTGCCTTGTGAAGGACTGTCATCTGGTCCAGGGTATCACCTACCTGCCACCCATGGTTACTGGAATTAGCTTTGGGCTCATGTTCTGAATGTAGTTTAACTTGAGCATCATGTTAGAACTGAATTTAGCATTTGACGCACCTTTACTGGCATAAAATAACTGCAACAAAACTTGCCAAAGGATGAGTAGATGGTAACACTTACGTATGACTAAAGAATAATAAAATGTGATTATATTACACCCACTTCCTAGATCTGTTTATCTTGATCTGGGCTGCCGTGATCCAGGAGGCTCAGGGGAGGACAGTGCAGCCCACTGCAGGGCCTCACATCCAGGGGAGTCGTTAGAGATTTTGGACCCCATATTATGTTCTAAATTTTTCAGAGCCCCTGTTGCTCAGGGGCCCTGGGAATCGTCCCGTCTCCCCCTTTACGGCGCCCCCTGCTCACACGCCACGGGCAATTTAAAGACCATCAGCATCTCTTCGGGCCGATGAAGGAGCTTCTATGGCAACACAGGAAGAATACGGCAAGACCACACAGATCTGGAGTCAGATTTATCCCAGAGCTGTTGTGAGATAGCATGTGGCTACTTCTCACATCAGCACAAAAAGCTACCATTAAAAATAAATAAAAGCACAAATGTAATCATAACAATGTCAGGTTATTGAAATTATATTCATCATGACTACTGTATTGCTCTCCCTTATTCCCATATAGTTCCTCAGTGATTAGGATTGGAGGTGTTAACTCTCATCCAGCTTCCCTAAAGCCATCGTTTATCTTGCATCCCACATGGATGCTTCATAGCAGCACAAAACCTTTCCTGATCAGACTGGAAATGGAAAGGACTGTGAAGTTAGTCACCTCCGTCAATGGCACTTTGGTGCCCTTGTGTCACCAGCCTGTCCAGTGGGGTGGAGCTACCAATGAAAAGCAGCTCTGGCATTTTACTGAGCTCCAATAAAAGTGTTTGTGAAAAAAAGATAATGGTAGAAAATCTGAAGTCACACCCCAGCTCCATCCCGATGGACCACTGCTGACACTGAATCGGCTGCATTAAATCTGTTCTGCTCTCGAATCGTGAACGTTATTGTCAGAGTGACAAGTGGAAAATGTTGAGTAATTAAATCACTGTTAGCCTTTCGCAAGTCTGCGCCATAATTATGCCTGTCTTCATCGCTGCTTCACGGTAAAAGAATCAGTTGGACTACGTGGTGTTTTCTAACTCGCGTGACAAATTTTTCGAGAAGCGCTCGTCCAGGTAGTGTCAGGTGACACAATGCACCCCAGACATGGCGCTGAAACATACACTAACACTCAAATGTTTCTGCACACACTGAGATTTTGTACATGTGCATGTTACTCACTTAACATTTACTAAAAATATACTCAGTATTCTTTGCTAACAAATAAATTTACAGTATGGTAACTATTTGAGTACCTTTACTAGCAAGAAAATGTCATATCTTTGATTCATCAAGGTAACTTCCTCTAGCAGTTATAACGGCATTTAATGCACAGTTACATGTCTTGTTTTATTTGACTTGTATTTTCATTCATAGTTGTTCATTTGACTTTAAAATGCTTAATAAGAATAAAAATCTGAAGTTCATGAAATAAATGGATATGTGATAAGAAAAAAAACCTGTGGTGTACAAAAACGTCTGACTGGTAATGTACAGGAAAGTGTATATTCACCAGTTCCCCTGAAAAACACATCTTGTGATTGTGTAAGGTAACCAGCAGACCTAGAACCAACCTGCATCCACACTCGGATCCAAACACATATCATGAATTGAACCAACATTGAACCTAGAATCAACACAGCTTACTGAGCAAGTAAATACACATGTCCCTCATTGAATGATCCAGTCAGTCTCTTCATATGACCCAGGAGGTGACATCACCATCTCCAGTCAGTCTCTTCATATGACCCGGGAGGTGACATCACCATCTCCAGTCAGTCTCTTCATATGACCCGGGAGGTGACATCACCATCGACTTGCAAGGTGTCCTGCTATACATTCCCATTTTAATACCCAAAACCCAGAGCTGACTAAAAGGCCTTAAACCAGGGGTGTCCAACCTTTTTCAACTGAAGATCTACTTTTCAACGGCCAGTGTGCCGAGATCTACCAGTTCAAATAGGGAGCCAAAGCTATTACTCATTTACACTATTATAACTCTAGCTATTACCTTTCTACATAGTTAACATGTACACATCAAATCCAGGTAATTCTTCAAATTGAAAAAGTGTAAATAAATGTATTTCTCTACCTTAGTGGGTCCGCTGGCACTGGGAAGATGCCGCAGGTAAAAGCTGACTGTGTGCTGCTAACTGACTTTTCAGTTCTGGCACTTTTCAGCTGTGTATGGCTGGTTTAGCAGCGAACTCGGTCTTGTAGCTTTTGTGCATCTGTCATGATCTGCGTGTACGATCCTCCTGTTTGCCACGCCCCCCTCGTTAACGCGTGTTAATTCCCGCTTGTTCTCAGCTGTTCTGCATTTCCGTCTTGTGCATTTAAGTCCACGTCAGAGTTTGCATCCCTCGATCTGTCATTGATTTTTTTTTTTTGCTGTCTGCCCTGTTTCCCCCACAATAAACCCCTGTATGTTTGGATCCTCATCTACCTGCCTTGTCCTTCTCCGCTTCCTGCCTGCTCGCCTACCACCAGTCGTTACAGCATCGTTTTGAAATGCAGCCCTTCTTCGGTAAAGCCACGCTCACATTGCATATAACACATACGGACTTCGAATTTGAGTGAACAAAAAATAATCCTCTTCCCACTCTGAATGAAAATATTACTTTATTCATCGTTTGGCTTCTGACACGTTTGCCTCCTAAATGTTTGCAGTACACGATTAGTTGCGCGCTGGAAAATAGCCGCGTGCACGCAAATGCATGGATGCTTGTGACGCACGTTCCCGATCGACTGAGAATTACAGTCGATCGCGATCAACTGTTTGGGCAGCCCTGCCTTAAGGCATCACTGTCAAGTCGCAGTCCCTACCTGACAGGCATGTCAGTCACCAGGGACTGAACCTGCATCTACTCAGGATATCAGGCCAGATGAGCTTCTTAGCTAACGGTTCCAGTCCTCAGCTAAGGGAACTAAGCATTGATGTTAAGAGGGAACATGACCAATGAATCAAACTCACATGTGCATTATGATCTCTGTTACATTCGCACACATACATAGCTAGGGTTGGAATCAAACCCTTTACTGACACACCAGATAACTTTTCCCTGGTAGGGAATTTATTGCCTCACTTGCTGTATTTAAGAAGGAACTTTTGTAACCCTTTGATCACAAGTGCAATTTTTAACCACAATATTATCTAATAGCTACAGTCCATGATCCTCTTTGTCCAGCTGTTCTGACCTTCTATGTATTTGTCTATGTCCCTGTCTATGTCTATGTTTTTGTCTATGTCTTTGCTACGTCTTTTATTTTCCTCCCCAAATGTCTGGCCGGTGCTTGGAGTGCACACCATCCGATCTTAAGGGCTGTTTGCAGCATGACGTTGTGCATGTGGCTTAAAAGCTGTTAGCTTACAGAGGTCAGTATGGAGAACTGACTGATGGACATTAGCCACAATTTCCACCTTGGATTTATAAAAGCATGATAATTTTCTTTGTATTATACAGTATGATGTTGTCATGCCCATGGGGGTTGGGCAGCCAATTGTCCTTTGACCCCCAGAGGTTTTCTTTCTCCCTACTAGGGAGATTTTGGTTCCTCTCCTCATTGACTTTCTGTGTGATTGTATCTATCATTCCACATCCCAGTTTATCCCCTTCTCTCACAAAGTCATACTTGATATTTTGGGCTGGTTCTGTTAATAGAAGCCTTCAGCGTTCAGTGTCCTGCCTGTCCTTGAGCTTTTCTCTGCATGTCCAGTGTTCTTCCCTTCACACCTCCCAGCGCTGTCCTTGGTCCCCGGCAGCACACTTAACACTCCTCCATCTATTATTTAAAGAACCTGCGTGTGGGGGGATTGAACCCAGGCAACAATGGTGTTTCATGCTAGTGCACCACTGGTATATATAAATGTGCAGAACATACTACCTAATTTGACTCACAAAGTTGATCACAAAGACTTTGGCAGTTTACCTCAGCTTAACGCCAAAGCACTGATACGTCAGAGATCAGTTATGTTTTTCTTAATTGTTTCTGAAAAAAGATCCCACCTATTTTTTCCTAGGGTTGTGGGGCAGGCACACACTTTAAGTGCTGAGATACCTTTAATTACCATCAGGTTAAACCAGTTAACTTTAACTGCAGTCAGTTTAAAACACATACCTTCAATTACACAGAGTCCAAAGGGGATACGTTTTAATTACGGATAGTTTAAAATGGGTAATTATTTCCAGATTCATCCTAAGGGCTGACGTATCACAGACGAGCAGGCCACAAGTTTAAGAACCCTAATTTAGAAGCAATTTTGTTACACAAGAAGCATTTTATGGCTGTTTTTAAAAGTATAGATCAGCTGCAGTCTTGTGTAAGTGCTGGTATCACAAGAGGAGTGAATGACTTAAGGGCAGGATCTGACAGTACCCTCATCCCCCTGAAGCACAAAGGACGAACAGGACAGGGGGCCATGAATATCAGACATGAGGGTGGAAACACAGGGCCAGGCACAGAGGCGACGTTGGGCTGAACAGAGCACAGCGGGACTAACAGAGTGCATGGTGTAGACAGCACACAAGCCCTGAGGGGCAGGACCGCCAGACAGGACAGGACGTTTGACACAATCACAGACACAGAATAGGCAGGACCAGGGACCAAGAGGAGAGCACCAGAGGACAACACCGGACAGAACCACCTCGACAAAATGGACCAAACACGGGATGAAATCAGGCACCAGGAACACAGCAGGAACTAGAAGTGCAAACAAATATCAATGCAGACTAGGGAACAGAAGAGAGAGAGACAAAGGCAGACAAAATATGCCACACCAGAACAGGGCAGACAAGCAGGGGAATAACAGAGACAGACAAAAACAGAGGGGGTTCTATGGGACACAGGCCAGGGTAAAATAAAGGCAGGACAGGGCCCTGAGACAGGGGTTAAGGCACACTAAATGAAACAGGGGGTGTGCAAGGAGTTTTCTGGACCCTGATTCTGTTCACCAGCAAGGTGGAGGAACAGGAGCGCGCCAAGGGAACCAGAGGGCTGGAGCATGGGAGCGCCAAGGGAACCAGAGGGCTGGAGCAGGGGAGCGCCAAGGGAACCAGAGGGCTGGAACAGGGGAGCGCCATGGGTTATGGGTTATGCAAGATCTTTCTGAACACCCTCACTACCTCTTCCAGGATTTAAACCCACAACGTTCTTATCACATAGCCCATTAACTGCTAAGACCTTAACTCCACAGTTGGATTGATGGTTAGTTTTGATGCATGTGTATCCTGAATCTGATAAGAAGTCTTTGCCCCTCGACCTGCAACATTATAACAAATATCCTCAACAAGCGTGGCAGTTGGTGTAAATTAAATAGCCAAAGGCAAACTTCTTCGTTGGAACAAAATGTGCCATACCTAATAGGGAAAAGCACAACCTAAACACATTCACACAGATGCAGGGGTGTCAACAAACAGCAATGACGGAACTAAGGACTACAACTCTGGAGCGCTTAAGTACCTAGACAAATGGGGCAAACAAGAAGCAGCTGGAGGTAATTAAGAAAGGGACAAGAACGAGAGGTAGGGTTAACAGGAGTCAGCTGTGGCTAGTTAAGCCACGCCCAGGGAAGAAGGTGGGAGGATTAGATGACAGGATGGCCAGAGTGAGACAAAATGCCAGTGCTTAGCCTATACTAACCTGAACAACAGGAGTAAAACACATTAGAAGTTCTAGTCAACTCTTTCACATAGAGTGATCTACAAAGGTCTGTGTTATGTTTATTAATGTTATATTTAAAAATCAAAACAGGACATTAGACAGAGAATCAGATATGTCTCCTATATACATCATAATGACCAGTTGACATTCTAAAATTATATTTTTTGGACCTAATGTTGGACCCACTATGTTTGCTGACAGTAGATATAAACACAGACAGTCGTGATACTTGGGGCCGTGTTCTGTCACACCAAAGGCAGTGACCTGTACTGTATAACTACTAGAGTCCATGAATGAATTTAGTTGGACCACTATAATACCTAAAGATGAATGGCTGTGTATTTTATTATCAGCAGAATGGTATTTCTTTGTGGCCATTAACTAGCCTTAAGGATTAAAGAGGGATAAGTATACAATTTTTGGTTAGCAGAGTTCCAAGTCAAATATGTCTCTGTACGATTTTATCAAATTTCATTGTGTCAGAATTTAGCCAGCCAGCTTATAGGGTTTTCCCTGTGAATTTATTTCTTTTGTATATGAATCATTTGTCATTTTGAGAAGCTACTAACAAATTAAAACTGAATCCTAAATACCTTTCAAGATTTCAGACACGTATCCTTGTGGCATTCTCCAGATTAACATTTCAGGCAAAGGAAATTCTCCCGGCTTTGCTGTTTGCCCTCCTTTCATAGATTGTTTCTGTTTCTGTGATTTCCTGTTTCCCTTAAACGAGGAAGCCTGCATCTGATTATCAGCCAAAGCGCCTCACCAGGCAGAAATAATAAGACAAGAGAATCTCCTCCTTTTGCTTCATGTTGAGGTCAGTCATTTTCCTACCTGCTTGAAACGGTTTTGGACGTGTTATTTTTTCCCCCTGGATGAAATATGAGGCTAAAAATGAGTCTCTCTCCGTAATGCGTGAAGTAATGAGCTCAATTTGTCCGCGTGGGCTCATTCCTGTTGAAAAACCAAGACCAGGATGTGCCGTGTCTGCTTCGCAGTCTTTTAAATTAAAGAGGGATACAAGAGAATGAACTTCAGTTTCACTTGGTACTGTCACTATCGTAGGGGGGTTTAACATTCCTGCCAAAGGATAAAAAGTTGTTGTGAAGCAGGTATATAACCACATAGTATAATAACAACTTTGAACACCCCCCCCCCCCCCAAAAAAAAAAAAAATTTGTTACCAATCCAAGAAGTTTGTAAGCTGTTCAAAGCGTATCGGTAGGGTTGCAGGACACTCTGCAGGACTGCTATGAAACACAAAAAAAGAGTTACAGTACGTCCATCATTCTCTTTCAAAAACATATCATGTGACCAGCAATCAGGACATACATTTGAGTATTTTTATACGCCCCTTTAACCTGGAAAATTAATTAGACTATAGGTTAGGGGCAGCATAAGGATATAAGCTGGAGTTAAGGATAGAGTTGCTTTTAAAGGTTAGAGCTAGGGTTAGCCTTGTGGTCGCTAATTGGGTTAGAGTTAGGGATAGGGTTATTATTAGGGTTAAGGCTAGAATTACTATTGACCTAAACGTTAGAGCCAGGGTTAGGGTCACTATTATGGTTAAGGCTTAGTTTAAGGAAAGGCTGGTTATTAGGGTTTAGCCTGTGGTTAGGGTTCCCATTAGGGTTAGAGGGTGAAATTGGTTGATTAGGTTGTTTCGCCAGCATCCATTGAGGAGTTAATTTCTAAATGAATTGAAAAAATCCATTAGTCAATGAATTTCTTATAACTTCTTCTGCATGAGAGGGTCAGGGTTAGGCTGGAGCGTATGCCAGGTAGTACGGAACTCATGTCTTGTGGGTCACCCTGGTTGGAGTACCATCCATCCATCCATCCATCCATCCACTAAGCACTTATTCTGGTTAGAATCTTGGTGGGGAGAGGCATGAAACCTTTTGCTGGCAGAACAGGGTACAAGGCAGGAATAACAGTGAGTTGGTCATAAAGATCAGGTAATTTAGTAGAGATGGAGGAACTAATGGCTTGTCCAATTTTGTCCAACTATGTGTCCATCACTGGGGATTAGCAGTAATGGCTGCCACTCAGAATGTCATTTGGTCCCAATGGAGGTGGACCTGACAGGGTGATTAATTGAGCTGATGTTTCTGAAAGAAAAAAACAAAGTGAAACGAATGCAGAGGTCTGTTTAGAGGGTGCTGTCATTTCTCTTAGCACAAATCAGCGATTGTGTGTTCATCTCAGGGCAGCGTGTGGCAAAGTAGAATAATAGAACCAACATTTTGCTAAAAAGCTCCCGAAAGATATTCCAACACCACTGTCTGTCTGGCGCAGAAACAAGAAGACGAGTTCTGCCCAGAGCTTCTTTCCGGAGGGCGGGTGTGGGTCAAGTCGCAGGGACCCGAGGGGAGTCTAGTTCACCTGGGTGATGACACCTGAAAAACACACATGCCCAATTCCTGCGTGTGAGAGAACAGAATGCATAGCTGCTATGCTACATGCTGCCGAATGCTTCCGAAATCTAACGGCAATTCCTGCAAACGGAAGGCGATGGACAGGCATTGCCTGAGAGCAGATTCACACAGTACACCATATAAATGAAAGTCTCTGTTGCTACTGATGGACAGATCATTAATAAATGCTGCCACAGTATGACACGCAGGCACAGTAGCGCAGACCCTGGCAAAAAAGCGTTGCAGATCCACCGGGGCAGGAAGTGACTGGATCAGGTCTGAGGGGCTGACAGCCATATCCCTCAGGGAGCCTCTGCTGTACCCTTAAACCCAACTGCTTTGGGAAAAACTTGCTGGCATTAAAAATATATATATATATATAAATATATATATATATTCAGTCAAAGTTGCATTAAGTGAACATGAATTGGTGCAAGGATATTGAGCGTTTCCCCTCTTGAACTAGTGTGGCTCTGTCATTCAAGGAGGCTGATATAACAGAACTTCAAAGCTGGATTCTGCTCCCCCACTGCAGCCCCCCAACCCGACCACCGTCCCTGACTGGGGTTCTGTTTCTTATTCTGGTTTCGGTTTTGCCTAATTGCCTAGCCTACTTAACCGGTCTAGCCTTTTCCTTCAGTGCGAGTGCCTATTGTCTCATACACGATTGCCAAGCCTTATCTTTGATCCCCAGTCTGTGCCTATTCCTCCTCCCATTGGGTCCGGTGTGAGTGACACCCCCCTGCTCTCAGCGTGTCTGGTCCGGTGTGAGTGACACCCCCCTGCTCTCAGCGTGTCTCTGCTCTCCTGTGTCTGCTTGTCCGCCTGCCCTCCTCTGCACCCCCCCAGCACTGACCTTCTGCCTTTCTGACCCCAGCTTGTGTTTTTGATCACACCATCCACCTTTCGTTTTTTGGTATCCGTCTGCTCCCCATCTGGCCCCTGGTGCCCCAGGTGTCCACATTACAAGAAGAAACCGGATAAAGCGGTGAGGGGAATAACACTATTCTGAGTTAACTACAATATCCTTTTCTACAGTTCATCCTATGTAATGCCAACTCCACACACAAGAGGTAATATTTGGACCCCAGACCCTGGGAGGTCGAGGCACCAGCATCAGCACCTAGCGTTCCCACCTAATCCACGTCGTGGAGGACACTTTGAGCTACGTCTGGTTTTACAGGCTATTTTCAAACTGAAAGGCTCCCGTGCTTCGCCAAATAGTTCGGGCCTTCTTGTGCTCTGACTGGTGTGTTTGTTTTGATTGAAAGACTCACCTAGGTGTTCACATTAACATTAGCAGCACACGCATGCTGTAGTAGACTCACCAATCGCCACACAGCAAGAACTCAGTGCTTATGTGAAATCCAGGTCCCTTTAACTGACACAGTAAGAACCCTGTCCCCCCTGACATGGAGTAGGTGGTATTCCTACTAGCCCCTTAGCCAACCACCCTTTTTGTTTTGCGTTTCCTTATCATGAATGCATGCTGTGTACATATACAGCAAAAGAACAAATGCTAACTTTGGCCAAAATAACTCAGAGCTAAGAGTGTACTCTGCGGTGCTGTTTTTCACCTTCTTTTTTGTGTATATTATATGTATATTACATACGCACCACATATCTCATAAAACCCAGCAGTAATCTCACTATCCATATAAAAAATGTATAAACAGCAGTATCTGTCCAGGGCTTTACAAAACAATCAGTCTCCGCTACTTGCTTTGGACCTACGTTACTGTTTGTTCCCATTCCGCAGCTGCCATCTGAGCCGGTTGCATACTCTCCTCCCTATGTTGGCATAGACATTTTGGGTCAGCGGATGTTGCTCATAGTGCCTGTGTGTCAGTCTGTGTCTGTCTGTCTGTCTGTCTATCCCTCCACTCAGAGAGCTATATGGGCCTGATAGGCATAGTATGATCAGGTGGGTAGTAAGTTATAAAGTTAGAATTGCCCTAAAGAACTAATTAGGAGAAAAATAAAACTGTTATGCTTCATGTAATATAACTTTGCTAATAAAAAGCTTGTACTGGCCTCCCAGTTTCCCTCATCTGACCTTGTCCGAGCTGGGCATTGGGGGTGTGTTAAAATAACCATCATAATCTATTTTGCGTAAAAACATACTGTGATTTTTTTTTTTTTAGTTCTGCTGAAGGCTTTCTGCAGTTCCCTGGGATTCTTTCGCTGACACAACAGTCCCATGTGAGGGGGTATGTCTGCAAGGACCAAGCAGTATAGGTGCAGTGAGTGGGGCAAAGCTATTTTTGTTTTACCTATTCTATCCGCCGCTGTTTGCTGATATGCTGGCTCGGTGGTTAGCTCTGCAGGCTATACCTCCGCGCTTACTGGTTCTCTTCCTGTCCGTGACTCTCCAAATTGCTTCTAAATTCCCTTAGTGTGAGTTTGTGGCATGAGATGGATTGGCATCCCATCCTGGATGACCCCAGCCTCATGTCCTCTGCTAGTAGACTCCAGGCGATGATGTACTAGATAAGCAGTATGAACAAATGTTAACTGTCATGCAAAATTGTCATTTGCGGCAGCAACCTGCTCGAGATATCAAATCACAGCAAGGTAATACCAGATATTGATTAGACAAGGGAAATTAACTGTGAATCACATTAACCAGGAAAGAGCAGCTACCATCAAGTATTACAAGGGAGGGTTAAGGGATCTACGACTGACTTCCCAAAATCAGCGAGAACAATAAAACCAGACAGTCTCAGTCACGCTCCTAGTTTGTTCCAGTCCCCAACCCCAGTATTTTTAGCTGAATATAATAACCACATCGAGGACAGTAATGACGGGAACCAATTTCTCATAGGTCCCTCCAGAAGACTTTACATAATACATGCCACTGTTTGTGTATGGCCTGTGTGTCACCTCCACGGAGTATAAAGGCTAAATTTAAGCACCAGTGAAGGGTGTTTTTATAGTCATCAAAGCCGAGTTGGCTTGCACAAGCTCATATACAATGACTTCTTGGTTTCTGGGATATTGCTCTGAATCTGCTAGTCCTCTCTGTTTTGTTTGTGCTCATAATAAGCATACAAAACTGTTGCATCCTATAAGACAAGCCTATAAGACATTCATTCATTTTACATGTCCCTCATTACTAAACCTATGAAACTGTCCCCTGTTTTTTCTACTAGCTCCAGAGCACATGCGCAGACCCAGTTGAGAGCTTCCTCCCGGAGAGGAAGACGGCGGCAGACCATCCCTGCCAGCCTCCCAGACCTCCAACTGCCCGCCGCTGCCTGCCAGGGTGACCCCCCTGCTGAGGCCCAGAGGGAAGAACGCACGGTGCCTTCCTGCTCCTGCCCTACAGTCCCCTCGGTGTCCTCCGCTCCCTCTGGTACTCTGAGGCCCGCAGGTCCTGCGTTCAGGACAGGCTCTGCCTCACCGGTGAACAAGCCTAGGAGGGTCTGCATCCCAGGGTCGCCGCCCAGCTCCCAAGGGTCCGGAAGACTCCCTGGACGTCCTCCATTTCTGTTCGTCGTGCCTCAGTCCCTGCCCCAATGCCCTGTCCTGCCTTTGTTTTACCCTGGCCTATGTTCCCTGTGGCTCCCTCTTATGCTTCCGCCCTTGTCTCTGTTCCCCCTCTACTGGTCCACCCTGTTCTGTTCTGGTGTGGTATGTTCTGCCTGTCGGTGTCCCTGTCTCTCCTGCTACCTGAACCGGGTTGATTTCTGGTGTTTGCGCATCTGATTCCACGTCTCATGTCCTTGGTCCAGTCCCGTGTTTGGCCTGTTTTGTCGGTGTGGTTCTACCCCTCAGTTTTACCCCATGTCCCTGTTCAGGTCCCCTGTCTTGTCGGTGTGGTTCTACCCCTCAGTTTTACCCCATGTCCCTGTTCAGGTCCCCTGTCTTGTGTTTGCTTTCTCTGTTCCCTTGTGGGTGGTCTGTCTCCCTTCTCTCTGGTTCCTGACCCCGTCTGACCCCCTCTATTCTGCCATACCCTGTCCTGTCTTGGGTTCTGTCTGTCCCATCCGGGTCACGGTAGTGTCTCCCATGCTGGAGTGTGCACTTTGGAAGGGGGTCCTGTCACGACCTGTCCTGTCCATTCAGGGATCCAGGGGTCACTGCTAGTCCTCTAAATCCTCCTGGTTCCTCCTGTGATAGCTGTGACTGATTGCTGTGTCTTTTTCATAATCCAGAATCCTACTGTGGCAAACGTCAACATCTGAATCATAACAGTCCCTTGTTTGTCCCTTACCGTATATACATGCTTCCCAGTCCTGTGTTCTGGTTATTAAGGTCAACCCTCCTGTTGCCTGTGCCCTTCCCAGTCCCAGCCTTGCCATTCTGACCCCACTCAGTCCCATTTCTTTCCCTGCTCCTGTTTTTCGTTTAATGAAGCCCTTTCTCGTTCTCCTGAGAACTGCCCTCAAGTCCTTCGTTTCTCAAGTTATGACACCAATAAGGTGGTTCTTCTTGTTTCCTGGCTGAAATATATCGCTGTAAATATTTGCACCGTAAATTCCAGGCCAGATGCAGACAAATTGTTAACAGTCCCCAGGACATTCACTTAAAGGCCATCACAGACATAAACACAATTTCATTATATGCTCTTCAAATTAGTCCATCATCCATTAATAACTTCCAGATTACATTTCCAGACGCAAACTCCGCAAGAATGCTCATGGCATTGAAATCAGGATGACATAACCCTCGTTATCCAAATATTAACAATGATAGTTAAATCATTAAAATTAGTCAATAAACACATACATGTCCTTCATGTCTCCCCATATCACGTTATTTTAAAAATGTACGGGTTCTAAACTGAAAAAGGTTATTTTTTTAGGTCTTCTTTTGATTGCAGAATGACAAGAGAAAAGTCCATGAACCTGGTTCCGGAACATGCTGCGACTCACAGGATTGCCAGCACTTCAAAGAGGGATTCGTCTATGGGCTGAGAATTATTGAGTTACATTTTAAGAAGAAAGTTTCCCCAAATTGCCATTGCATTTTGGATAAATGCCTGCTTGTCAGTCTCCTATAGATCGCTCTGGCTCACTCTGTAATTTAATCCATTAGAGACTCCATTGAGGAGGGTTGGATGTCACATCCTTGGCCCTGTAAATCTGCCGAAGCTTGTTGTATGTTAAAACCATGCTGCACATGACAACTTCGGAGTTTGCAACTTTCTTTTCCATAGCTAACATTTTTCAACAGTGAGTTTCACAATTGCATGACATTTGGTATTGTTAGTATTCTATTGCTCTAGAACCTCTTCCAGGTGACCTTTGTATACATGTGGATATTAAACTGAAGTAAGTTGGGTTAAGTACTTCGCTCAAGGTTATACTTGCTGCTGAGACATGAAAGGTCACTTATCTCAGCAGTGGGTCTGTAGCCTGTTACCAGGAGAACAAGTACACATTCAGAGGCTGCAAGATAAACAAGTGATGGTTGCTAAGATGTCCAAGCTGAAGCACATTTAATATTTTCCCTTCGTGTGTGTGAAAACTGGTGAGCTAAGCCATCAGTCTGTGGATTGAGGTAGAGGGACCAGTCTGTCATGACATGTGAGAAGAAGGACCTAAAGGCAGCTAATTGACAAACAAAAGAGGGGTTTATTGAATTGAACTGGAGCAGGGAAATGAGTCTGCAAGGGGTCAAAACAAGAAAGCGGGGATGGGGATGGACACGGGCAGCCACGTCAATGACCAAACTGCAGCTGAGAAGACAAAGAGATACTTAAATACAAGGAGGGGTGACAAACAACAGGCGTGGCTCATCAGAGCCATGTGACGGAGGGGACAGGAGGGACAGGCGGATATGAAGGGCAGGATGTGACACAGTCTGATATTTCTCCTTGTCAGGTGTTTGTAATGTCAAGGGTGACACCTGTTTATGGTGTCATTAGCATTACTGACCTTTACCTTGTGTAAGGGAGGTGCAAGGGAAGAAAGAGTTTCACGAATATTCGACCTTCTAGATGATAGCTGTGTTACTGTGGGCACATGGGCTAATGTCAAAGGAAAACGGTTCTGAAGACCGATGAAAAGCAAGAACATACTGTATGATGGCCTTGATTAAGGAGCTTTTTAAAAGCATGATTATGGGTTGGTCTTCAAATGCTCAAGTATGAAAGAAATGCTGATGCTGGCAATTAAGTAGTTAGAACATTCATCTGCAGAAAGAAGTGCTATTAATGGGCTATTAAAGAAGAAGCAGAGAACGGTTTGCATGGATCATGTGTGTGTTATGTTTGTAGTGTCTGAGCTGAAAAGGTTGATTAGTGGGACCGATCGGCTGTGAAATCTGGGGAAACTGTTTCTGTCTTCCATTCCCTCTTAACCTGGTTCTGTCACTATACAGACCTCCTGGAAGTCAGGGGTAAACAGTGATGAAAGTAAATGACAAGACAGGACAACAGCGGGGATGAGATGTCTCAGGCTGTTTCGTTTGACCGGGCACAGATTCACAGTTGTCCAACTTAGTTTTAGGCTTGACTCACAGATTGACAACGCACAGGAAAAGTAATGAAGATGTAATTAAGCGACTCATTGCGGCACAGTCAACACCATACGATACTGAGGGACTCTGCCCAAGAGGGGGCTGCCTGACTGAGGAAACGGGTTTAGCTGGTCCCTTCTGGCTTCTTGAAACCTGGCTATCGGGTGGTGGCATTGGTGCATGCCTGCAGTCCCGTTTGGGGCTAGAAGGCTTAGGGATCAGCTCCATAGAGAAGAACTGCTGATGAAGACAGTGTAACTCAATGAAATAATAAATAATGAGGAGAAATCTGGAATCATTTTGAGACAGATTATAGGACTGAGAAACATCGCATGGCAATCCTGTTGAGACTATAATGAAATATGTGTTTAAAATGTGACAGCAGTTTAGAAAAGGATCTGGAGAATATAATAAATATTACCCATCATGAATGATGGACTGATTCACGTTATAATCAGCTATATTATTAAATTTGCTGTCTACTTTGCCTGTATTCTCACACTCTTCCGGATAGATAGCGGAGTCGCAGATTAACTGAGCGTCTGTCCAGTGGCCGCTGTTGATCAAACTTGTTAGCAAAGGAGACTCTAGAATCCCCCCACAGGCAAAATTTCAGACATATTTCAAATTTCAAATATTGGGCATTACTATAGATATTATGGTACATATTAAAAGATTCATGACACTGTACGCCTAAACATTTCCAATTATTTCAATCAAATATTGCACTGTTTGGCCTGTTTCCCAAGCAGCTCATCGTATGACCTGGTGAGCTGTTGCTTCATTACCGACGTTGTTTTCAGCAAGAGCATCCTTTTCTGAAATACGGTCATTATGGAAATGCAAGCAAAATGAATGGAGTGACTTTAGCAAAATATTTGAAGGATCCACAGCTATGTATTATTGCTTTGCTCTGCATTATATGCGCAACACAAACACATCACATCTCATTGTGTCCCTTAAATGCCAGCTGCCCTTGACCCAAGAATCAAGGGGCATCAATCAGCCTTTTCAGAACCATCATCCTCACTGTGTCATTGTGTTTGTCTAAATAAATAAACTCCATTGTCAATTAGAACTATCAGTACTCACTAGAGTTGCCAGTTTCAATCTTAAGAAGTAACGGATGCCTCCGCTCCCTTTTCGATATGGGGCGATTGTGTAATATATGGAATAGGTGGCAACTCCTTATTGTCTGGAGATTAGGAGAAACTGGAGGCGTTTTAAACTGGTAAAACCAATATCTTTCTTATGTGTGAGATTTTTGTACTGTTTGTCTTGACTCTTCCTATGAAGTCAGTAGACTGATTAGGAGGACACTGGGGGTGATGAGGTCATTGGTAAGGGGGAGTGTGGCGCTCCCAGTATCTTTGTAAGAAGATGAAGATCCCAGTCATTATAGTCCTGGGGCTCCCTGCTTTGCTGTATGGCTGCGAGACCTGGACACTATCCAGTTGGTACTGCGTCTCTTTGGAGAATCCTGAATTCCCCCGAGTGTGATCCGGCTCGCAGAATCTTCATTGCTGGGGACTCGAGCGACTGGACCAGGTCAAGGGAACACCCATGTAATACCTGGCTGCAGCAGATAGACAGCCATTTCTGGAAGGAAGGACTGGACCCACGTTTCAGCCTGGGGGGGGGGGGGGGGGGGTCGCCAAGTGGGAACTCAG
>JABFEB020000113.1:19588562-19606706 GCA_019775895.2 Stomatorhinus ivindoensis
CCCCCCCCCCCCCCCCCCCCCCCGCCAAGTGGGATCTCAGAGTGTTTCTTCGTGTGGTGGATGTATCAACACATGCCCCCCAACCTGACCAGACCTGACCTGGTGGAAGCTCTAACCCTCTCATTTCCCAAAAGATCATTACATCACTGCACTGACATGTTCCTTTTGCCCAATAAAAAAAAAGCAAAATGAATGAATGTTCTTGTTTTCAGTATATTAGCTGCAATCAACAAGAGCAGTATTTACAAATCACATTCTTTTTTTAACAGATTTCTTGGTTCTTCTACTTAGAGCACATCAATGTCTTGTTCACAAACCCATGATGAACACTGGCAAACAAGTGAGATGATCATGCTTGACGTTCGTGTTCCTGATAGGAACAGTTTAATGTCTGTTAATCATCTTTGTCCTAGAACACACAAGAGCACACAGAACTGAAAAGTCTAGGAGAGGCACTGCTTCACTGGGTGGCTGCAAGAACACATCATAGCCCACAACTATCGAATCAACTCCTAAACAGAATGTGAAGTGAACTACATAGAAGTCTATTAGCTTAACAAGGCTGAAAATATTTAGCTTCACTGCAGTTCCTTTACTAACCTAATGGTGGTGCTGTTTTGCACAGTGCTTTGCCAGACATTTTCTGAACTATTGGTCTTTCCTGGTTCCACTTGGATATAGCTGTGTTGATACACTGGCATTAAAATGATCTTATGAAGTTTGAAAGTTACATTTTTTTGTCTTTTCTTCCTTTGGTGAGCCACTGCTTCACCAGGTTGTTACTGGGATGCCAGCTTATCATACCCCATACCTACCTCAAAGAATGAAGCATGGACAATTAAAATCATAGACAATTTAAAGTGACTGGGGTTGTGACTCTTAACCCCATTCACTACTAAATGCCCTGAACCGCGTGTGAAACGAGACCTCCCCCAGACCACAGGCCCCCCCTCTTCAATGAGATTCCAAAAGCTCTCTTTATAATGTCAAGACGAACAGTACAAAAATCTCACATATAAGAAAGATATTGGTTTTGCCAGTTTCAAAAGCCTCCAGTTTCTCCTAATCTCCAGACAATAAGGACCATTAAATTGTCCTCAGATGCCTGGCAGCTTGAAGAGAGAAGCTGTTATGATGGCCAATCATTTTCAAAGAGCCTCTGTATCCGCAATTATGCTGCTCCGCCATCCTGGGCCAAATTAAATTTCCTGCTTATACTGTCAAGTCTTAACGCTGACGTCCGGGGAAAAAGGGGAAGAAGAAGGGGGGGGGGGACACCCTTGTTGGAATATTTTCGCTTATGTTGTCAAATCCATTTGTATTTATTTGCATGGATGTCTGTATATGCCTGTGTGTGGGAGAAAGGAAGGCAGAGGGAGACAGAGAGAGAAAGGAACTGAGAGAGACCAGGAGATGCCTGCTTGCCTAAAAGGATTGCCATTGAATATTTGAAACAAAACATTTTGATTTCATCCTGATTGGCTTTTGATTCGTTGTAAAACTGATTAGTGGGAAGTAGATATACTGATTAATTCAGTGACGCAGCATAATGTGCAGAGGCTCGCCTCAGACACTCGGGGTGAAATCTGCGCAAAGCAAACCCTACTCACTGTGATTCAGAAGGAGGAACCCGGGAAGTCAAATGACAGAATTTCTCTTGCAGTAACACTGCCCAAATTTACCAGACTATGTGTCAACCTTCTGTTTAGGGGGCTATGAAAAACATTACATAAGACAATTTAAGTAGTTTAATAAACCATCCATCCATCCATCCCAGGATCTGTAGTCTATCCCAAGAATCATGAGACACAAGGCTGGGGTGCCTAACAACTAAATACACACACACACACACACACACACTCAGTGTCTATAAATATGGGTAACATGCAATATCCTTGTATCTGATATATCATACCTAGAAGGCCTGGCATCATTATTTCATTCTCTTTCTCAGTATCTCAGTCCTATGCGCTGCTGTGACAGTATCACACTATAACACAGTGACTATCTTAAGCTTAAGCAGGGCTTTCCCCCTGTAATCGTAATGCAAATCAAACATGCGTAGAGCCTCTACTATCTACGGTTCTGACATGGCCGCAAGGTGATGTTGCAGTTGCGGGTGTGGTTGTGTGGAAGAGACACAAGAACAGCTGTTAACCTGTCCCTGTAATGTTGTAGTGATAGGATGAGCACCTTCTGCACCAAACCACAAACCGGCAGCACTCCTAGGGGATTTCCCCAGCGACCAGGAAGTATATCTAAAGACATTTGTGTGCATGTTCTCCTAAAAACATTCTCCCATTTTACTGCATAGTGTGTGGAGTCCCCACAGTAACAGGCTGACATATGTGTGCTGGTGCGGATGCATGACTGAAAATGGCATCTTGATGTGCATGTTAATGATAGCATGAAGGGTAAGCAGGTGAGGGTTTTTTTTTTGGGGGGGGGGGGGGGAGGGAGGGGCACTGAACCAAACCCTGAGAGTAATACGTTTTAATTAAACAGCAGCAACTGGGAGACATTTTGAGCTGTTAGTTTGCTCAGGGACGATTACAGGAGGATAGAAACAGACTCTGCACGGCAATAAAGGATACAAACCCATGCTGTGCTGCGTAATTGAAATATTTGTTTAATCTCTGGTAGAAGCGGATAAATAAATCAGCACGCACATGCAAATTAAAGGCGGCAAAAGAGAGGAGGCGGCTGTTGGCAGCATGGGGGGGGTGGGGGGGGGTGCGGTGCGTATTGGCGGCCTCTAGGGGGCACGGTGATGGCTAATGTGTTAAAACACAGGCGCTTCTGTGCCGGTTAAAGACGGCCTGCATGCTAATGGTGTCATGGCCGGTGAAGGCAGTGCGGGCTGCCGTCAATCTCAGCTCACCGTATGGCACAAAGACTGAATCCACAAACTTTACTCTCCGACCACCGTCACCATGCTTTTAGAGTTTGCACGATAGCAAGCGCTGATGCAGTATACTTAGCTGAGAAATAGAAATGTTCTTCCATAGTGACTTTCATTGATTTCTATTTCTTGACATTATAGTGTTGGTTGTATCATAAAGCTTGGATTTGGGACTTAAAAACAAACTTTAAAAGCTGAGCAACTGAAAGAATCATGCTTTTAAACTTGCAGACAATGCAAGGAGCGTATGCTGTTAATTACACAAGTGTCGTTTCTGTGTCGCAGTTACTTAAAACTCATGGCTGGACCCCGTAGTCACATTGAAATGTTCCTGGTTTATGGATGACTTGTGTGTCGCAGACACGGTACAATTAACCAGAATGCAAAATTTGAGCAGTTTGGCATTAGCACTGACCAGTATACCTCATTAGCGTTTCACACAACACAGTTCACTTATTCAATATATTACTCATAAAATAAAAAGTATGGAAAGACTGGCCATGCTTGAGCAGTGAGACTGTGCAGAAGGGGGATTCATTGTGATTTCACTTTAATACCTAATTTGTGTACTACATTATTTCATTCACTTCATTGTGAGAGAATGATTGACCAGGACCAGTCTTAGAAGCTGAAGTTGATGGAGATGGTCACCTGGAATCCGCCATTACAGAGATTATTCACATCTCAGCCAGCATGACGCCTCACTTTAAATACAATCAATGGCGTGCTGTGTTGCACTATGTGGGGTGAATTTGTGCGTGATGGTCCAGCAAGAAATGTCAAGATGCGTCCATCATGAACAGCTTCTGGTAGATGGTGCCCTAGTGAGAACGAAACTGCACTTAATAGAGGAAGCACTATACTTATGTATCTCTGAGAAGCGCTGTACTGCTCTGAGTGCTCAGTAAGATCACATGTTTCAGGACAGTTTACCAGTCGTGTAAGTGGATAAGACTACTTACTTGTTTTCAGCTTCGAGTAATTATCCTGAGATGGTTTGAGTGATGGTGACCTTGATTGGAGGAGGCGAACATAAATGAAAAACAGAAGAAAAATATATATTTTTTTAGCTAACAGGAAATCAGTTTAGTGAACAAGAAAATACTGAGTGCATGAGTGTAAGAGAGGACACTGCTCTCAGATACACACCTATATCAAAATGTGTGCCTGGGGATCAGTGGCGGATGGCCCATAGGGGGCGCTCAGGCGCCGCCCTCCCAGATTTGAGGGGAATACATATATGTATATATATATATATATAAATCCACGTTAAGGAGCCCGAAATAACTGTAGCTTTAAATTGTTAATTTACTTTATCTGTGAAACTGCTGATTTTGAAAAGGAAATTAAATTATGATTGTGGAATTGTTGTCATTTTCCAACTGTTCATTTGCATGCTTATACTGGACTAGGAAGGGAAATCTATTGGTACATCAGAATTTTTGCTGCTGAGTTTGGTTCACACTTTGGAAAAATCTACAATAAGGTATAAATTTTTTAGGTACTGTACCTATATACAATTCATATATTTTCTTAAGATTTGTGTTTCTGATCATTATTTTCTGCCTGGATTTTCTATTTATTTTAGTCCATTAACTTTGATTCATTTTTGGTGGATTTTAGTTCTCTCCCCACATGGAAACATTGCAGACTCATTAAAATGCATGACTTTGTTTTTCCATTTGATTTCCAGGAAGGAATAAGGGGGAGATGCACATTAATCCGCACACTGTTAGAGAAGGACTCTTATCAGTGGGACTTTAATTAAGAATGCCCTTATATGTGTTTCCTGATCTGTAGGGATTATTTAATTACTGGGAAATGTCTCAGGAATTTCTTAATGTGTTTGAAAGGTGGGACTGGGCCTTGGTGAAGGAAATTCAGCTTAAGGGATGCTGGAAATATTTAGCTTGTAGCAAGAAGATATTGCTATGAAGGGAGCTGGTTAGGATCACGCCACAAAAAATCAAATAGCAGAACTTTGTCACATGACATCAGGAAGACCCAGATGGAAAAAATCAGCATCTATTGATTGCAGTATATTTTGCAGCATAGTTATAAAAGCTGTCTATGGGCAGTAGGCTTAAGGGTGAATAAAGTCCCTGGAACCAGATCACCAGGGGAAAACAACCAATCCACAACCATATAGGGTATGACATGTGATCAAGCACTGAAATAATTTTTCCCAATCTTGCACTTGAATTATTAATGAATTGAATTGAATTACTGTGTTGTGCAATCCTATGGACTGTTTTGGGATGTACTGAAACATTAAGGTTAATGTTCTTGGGGAATTATTTTTTAATTTTCCCTTACCTTGATAAAATCGACATTTTGCGAATACCATGACTAATTTGCCTTGGATATGGCCTGTCATGTGACTTGCCATCTATCCATTACCCATCCATTACTATCTGCTTATCCAGGGTTCAGGTTGTGGGGGTAGCAACTTCGGGAGAGATACCCAGACCTCCCTCTCCCCAACTACCTCTACCAGCTCTTTGGGGGGGGGTCCCGAGGCATTCCCAGGTCAACCAAGAGATATAATCCCTCCAGCAAGTCCTGGGTCTGCCCCACGGCCTCCTCCCTGTAGGACATGCACGGAAAACCTCTCCGGGTAGCCGCCCAGGAGGCATCCGCACCAGATGTCCAAACCACTTCAACTGGTTCCTTTCGACATGGAAAAGCAGTAGTTCGACTCTCCCGGATATCCAAACTTCTCACCTTACCTCTAAAGCATAGCCCAACACCCTGCAGAGAAACCTCATTTCAGCCTCCCGTCTCTGCAATTTCATTCTTTTGATCACTACCCATAGCTCATGACCATAGGACAGAGTAGGGACAAAGATGGACCAATAGATTGAGAGCTTTGCTTTCTGGCTCAGTTCTTTCTTAGTCACGATGAACTGGTTAAGTGCCTGCAGAACAGCAGATACTGCTCCGATCCGTCTGTCCAGCTCTCGATCTCGCCTACTCTCACTCGAGACCCCAAGATACGTGATCTCCTCCACTTGGGGCAGTACCTCCTCCCTGATCTGAAGAGGACAATCCACCAGTTTCTGGCTGAGAACCATGGTCTCGGACTTGGAGGTGCTAATCCTCATCCCTGCTGCTTCAGACTCAGCTGCAAACCGCCCCAGAGCACGCCGGAGGAACCTAGCGGATGCAGCCAACAGGACGACGTCATCCGCAAAAAGCAACGACGCAATCCTGAGGCCACCAAACTGGACACCCTGGACACCCTTGCTGGTAATGTGACTTGCTTGGGCCAATAATAAAGTTGGCCTAGTTTTTTGAATGGTTTCCTACACACTAAGTCTGTTGTGACTTAAGTGACAATGGTCTCAAGGGCAGGCATGGTGGCGAAATAAAAGGGGGTTTATTGAGCTAAAACAGAAACTGGAAACAAACAGGACCACAAGGGATCAAAACAGGAGGACTGGCAACCAGAAAGGGCACAGGAAACAGGAAGGTTCAATACCAATGACCAGTCTGAGGCTGACAAGACAAACAGGTACTTAGATACAAGGACTAACAAGGGGTAACAAGCACCAGGCATGGCTCATAAGGGCCACGTTAGGGAGGAGACACAACGGTCAGGCTTGCAGGATGTGACAGTACACCATCCCCACCCTCATGAAGGACAAACAGGGAGAGGAACCAAAGGAACCGGACATCAGTGCGGACACGGGACCAGAGACAGAAGGGACATCGAGTTGGACAGAGTACGGTAGGACAGACATAGGAGCTCAAGACCCAACCATGGACACGGAACAGGCAGGGGCCAGACCAGGGATGAAGAGGAGAGCAGGAGAGAATAACACAGAAAAGAACCACATCAAGAAAATAGACCAAACAACCAGACATCAGCAACACACCAGGGGAAGGGAAGGACAAACATTAAACATGAAATGGGATTAGGGAGCAGGTGAGACTGGGGCAGAGACAGACAGAACACGCTACACCAGAAAAAGGCAGAAAAGCAGTGGAACAACGGAGACAGAGAAAGAGACACAGCAAGGGGTACTGAGTATGGAGTGGATTTCGTGCATGCGGGGGGAAACAATCATGACGTATTGTTGTATAGTGCGCAGCATGCAGAAATCATGCCATGTGCAAATGCAATGAACAAGAGGCACTGCTTTTCAGTGAGTGTCCTGAGGAAAACGTGACACAACAAAAAGCAAAACCATCATTTACTGGATATACATGTTGTTGAAGTGGAATTAAGAAAAACAAATTGAAGGGTTTACATTACATAATTTAACAATGAAATCCTGTCACATCAAATGAAATGCACTGAAATGCAATAGCCATCTTTGCTCTGCTGCATCAGCGCGTTTTGATTTTCGAAAAATACATGCTGAAATCATGTCACCACAAAATGTAACCAATGTCCAACCACAGATCTCTAGTAAGTGGGGTTAGAGTCATCCTGGGGTGCAACTCAGCTGAGAGGGCGAGGTTTACAGTTACTGCTTCAAAGGGTAAAGAGGGAGCATTCCGGCCACTGCTAGGCTCCCTTCTCGGGATACCCCAAGAGCGTGGAGGGGAAGCCCCATGTAACATCATAGGGGCTTCCTCCTGCAAGCAGTCCAGATTGGCGAGGACCAGCAGGGGAAGACAAGACCAGCATAGGTGGAGCGGCTCTCTTTTGGACGGGAGTCCGGGGCATTGGCTGAGTGTTCCTCTCCGGAGAATAGGTTCTGGCGGCACAGCAGAGGCGATGGCAGCTTTTGGAGGCACAGCAGAGATGAGTATGGCCTCTGGGGGGGCAGCAGAGGCAAGAACGGGTGGAGCGAGCACCTGTAGGCTGGACTCTGAAGGTTCAGGAGAAGCGGCAGTCACTTCCGGTCTCAGGAGGCTCGGGACCAGCAGAAGCCTCTTCCAGGCCTGGCTCAGGAGACTGGCGTGCAGCAGTGGATTCCCCTTAGCAGGGCTCTGAAAGTGCTGTGGCGGATGAGCATCCCCTGTGATGAGCAGCCAGCATCCTCTGTGATGAGCAGCCAGCATCCCCTGTGATAAGCAGCCAGCATCCCCTGTGATGAGCAGCCAGCATCCCCTGTGACTTTCTCCTGCAGCCACAGACAGGGGGCCGGTGGTTGGATCTAAGGAGAGCTGTGAAGAGGCAGCAGGCTGAGCAGCTTCACACTGTGGAGATGCAGTGCACTGAGCGGCTTCATGCTGTGGAGATGCAGTGCACTGAGCGGCTTCATGCTGTGGAGATGCAGTGCACTGAGCGGCTTCACGCTATGGAGATGCAGTGCACTGAGCGGCTTCACGCTGTGGAGAAGGCAGCAGGCTCTGGAGAAGTGGCATGCAGTGGCATTGCAGTGGGCTCTGGTGGACCAGGAGTCGTGGGCTGCATGGAATCCAACGAGACCGGACATGTGGCCACGGCCAGCTGCCTCCACTTCCTCCTCCTTCAGCCAGAGTGGGGAGCTGCGGAGAGATGGCGGACTGAGTTGCAACAAAGTTTGGCGAGCGGGCGGGCTGAGTGACAGTGAGGTGTGGAGAGCCGGCGGGCTGAGCCCTGCCAGTGTCTGTTGCATGAAGAGTGCTCTGGCCTCAGGCACCTTCCAAATAGCAGGATTCTACTGAAACTGCAGGTGGCCGTGCAGGAGGGAGAGGTCGTCCCCAGGTTTCAGGCAGGGTGGTTCCGGAGGGATGAGCAAGGGCTCTGGGGAAATCGTGCAGGCAGAAATGAAGACTGTAAGGGGCTGCTGGGGTTAGCCACTAGACAACTTACAGCGTCTGGTCATTCTGTCTTGACTTGAAGAAGGAAGGACAGGCATTGTGGTGAAACGAAAATGAGGTTTATTGAACTAAATGAACATATACTATAGATAAACAGGACCGTGAGGGATCACAAACGAGAGGACTGGGGACCAGGAAGGGCACAGGCAACAGGAGGGTTTGACATCAGTGAGCAGACTGACAGGATAAACAGGTACTTAAATACAAGGACGAATGAGGGGTAACAAGCACCAGGCATGGCTCATCAGTGCCACATTATGGAGGAGATGGGGGGGTCAGGAACCTTTACTACAGAGTAACTGTGAGTACTAACAACAGCAACAAACATATAATAATATATGTACATCATAATGTAATACTTTACGCACCTTCATGCAACACTGACCATCACACACCCCCTGAAACCCAGTCTTCACTAGTTTCGTGTACTTTGCTCAGATCCTGTACGTTGTCTCTAAATTACTCTGAGGCACCACGAAACCTTCTGTCTGCCTGAAGAGCTGGTGTTGCCAATGCTGAGAAAGATCCACTTCTCCGAAGGGTCTCAGAGGCATACTTTCTGCTCCTTGCTACCGCAATCAGCGTGGAGTAATGTGCTGAGGCACTCGGGATAGGAGAGAAAGGGTACATTATATTGCCTGTGCTGCAAACCTGCCTATAGGGAGGGAAACTTAATGTAACACTTGCTTTCCTTTTTATTGCATTGTGCATAATAATGCTATGACCAGTTTTATATGCAGGAATATATTTTTGCTGTTAGGGATTAGGTTATTATGTTTCTGTGCCACAGACACAATAACCCAAAAATGTATATAATGTACGAAGAGATACACTAATATGCAGGGAAACATCACCAGTTACCTTACTACTGCTGTACTTCTGCTAGTCACAAACAATCAGGTGAGTCAGTTTTACAGCTGTTTGCTTGTTTATTACTCTCTCGTGGCAGATTGACATTGTATGCCTGTTGCAGAACATTCGTGTTTATTCGTCTGTCATGGTCGGTGTCCATCTGGTCCCACCCTAAGTGCTTTGTCCCTGTTTGGCCAGCAAGTGTCGCTATCCGTGTCCCAACCTTTCTTTGTCCTAAATCCCTAGTATGTTTCCCTATTTCCTGAACCATTGCATAGCTCCATGGATTGAGCGCGTGGCCTCATAGGTTAAATCCCTCTGGTCATGGGTCCAAGGTTGGCCGAGGCTCACCTTTGTTTTGTACTGATTGGTTTTCTGTTATCCTTTTGCCTTTGATTGTCTTTGTTTCGTGTCCTTGTTTTGGTTTGCCCTCCTTGTGCCCTGTTTCGTTTTGGTTCTGCTTTTACAGAACCTGACATACTGAACATGAGCCACCTGAGTTTAGCCCTGAACTAGGCCATAAACTGTAGCTCCAGAACTGAGCCTGTCACCTGAGCCTGAAACCTGCGAGCTGAGCCTTGAACATAACCCTGTGACAGGGTCTTGTTCCACGACAAGCTGCTGTACTCACCTCGCATCACCCCACCTCCCTTAACGGAGCCACAAGTCCATCAATATATGTGAAACGGTTCTTCTGTGTACTGACTGCTCATCTTGTACTGACAAACACACAAACTCTCAGCCTTCGTAACGGTTACAATGTCAGATGCTGTATTTCCCATTCATGCTGTAGCAGAGATGATTTTTGCGAAAATGATTTCCTCTTCTGTATTGCCCGAAACGCGTTGTTTCCGTTTGCCGAGGGATGTGACATTCGTGAAGTGCCGAGTAAAACGGTGGGTGACTGAATGGGAACTGCAGGGTGATTTGGGTGGAGGTTAGACTTCTGTGATTTTACTTTCCAGTCGGCAGACGCAGTTTGTTTGTCTGGGCGTCTCTCTGCTCTTCAGAGATAATGTGCTTTCTGAGCCAGGGATGCCTGTTTAATGTCATTCTGCCGCCTCTCTGAGCAAATCCTACGTGGCTCGTTGCAGTTGAATATCATCACTTTGCTGACATTTCCTCCCTTTAACGTATAATAAAATAAATAAGACATATTTTTGTTTTGCAAACAGAAGAAACCTTGCACTAGACAAATGACTGAGAAAACCTCCTTGATGTCATATTTTCATCCACTCATCCATCCATCTTTCCTAGTACAAGACTGCATTGAACCCAGAGCCTATTCCAGGAACGATAAGGCATAACAGGGGGGCATCTTCATTGGGAGCACATTAAAGATAAGGGACCCTATAAACTCCACAAAGAAATATAACCAATCATGACACAGACATAGTGACATGTGACAAACAGGACAGAATATGCCCACAGAGATGGAGCTCCTGCTGCTTGACTGACCTTGGATGAGACTGCGTGCTGTTTATGTCTCATTTCACTGACACACACACATTTGCATACGCTGAAGTATTTTTTGGAAATAAAAAGCCTGTTCCTTTAAATACGTGTCCTGCCGGGCTCACTTTGCGGCCCTCCTTTAAATACGTACGCTCACTTTGCGGCCCGTGCAGGCCAGACGACCATTTGCATTCTGCCACGGAGATGGGGCACACTGCCTTATGCAATGCAACAAATCTGGAGAAGAAATTATTTTATTTACAGCAGACCTGGTATGTCTGGTATTAGCATTCCAATTGGAAACGCCCCTTTAAATCTTCCCTAGGTTGAAGCTGGGCAGCTACTCAGGCAGGCAGAAGTTGGGTGTGAAACCTGGCGCTGCATCCCTGGAACATGGAACCTAGAAAAGATGCAGCCACAAGCACAGTCCATAACAACCCCCAGTGTGGACCCATTCTAACTAAGAAACAAAGTATGACCAAAATTATTTTTTAAATATTAAAAACAAATAAATAAATAGACTGTAGAGTGATAGTATTCTTAGCCAGGTTCTATTGAACCAGTATACCAGAATGTATTCACTGATGAGACTTCTAAGCACATATGTAAGTCGCTCTGGCTAAGGGTGCCTGGCAAATGTAATAAATGTAAATGTAAAATGGCATCCATAAAACATTTAACCCTCTCTAGAAATCTACTACATTATCAGATCCACGTCTGCGCACAATGTTCAAATTAAACCCCTGTATAATCAAAGATCCGCACAATAAGCGCTGATAGGCAGAGGACATTCAATGAAGGAACACAAGAGGGTTATAATCAGAATAAACTGTAATTGGGATTCAGCTTCCTCCCCGATAAACTTCAAAATGTGCAAACACAAGGGCTTCCTTTTCAATTGTACTGCAAGCTAACTGATGTTGTGCAATTTTTTATGAGAAATAGCTACATGGTCCAACCCATGTTCGTGTTCTTCTAAGGGAACTGCCCCAGCCCCGGTGCCTCTAGCATCAACTTCCAGCTTGAAAGGTTTACAGAAGTCCGGCATTGACAATACAGGAGTACTAGGCAGCAACAATTTCACAGTGTTAAAGGTTAGCTGACACTGTGGGGACCAGACAAAAACAGTCCCTTGCCATAACAGGTTGGTTAAGAGTATCCTGCCCCATTCCCAAAAACCGTCTAAGGTCCCTTTTTTTGGGGGGGGGGAGTAGAAAATGACGTTGGTACCCTTACCAAATTCACATTTTTCCGGATTTAAAAATAACAAAGAACCAAGTAATTTCAAAACCAGTTTGCAGCACATTAACATGTTCATTCCAAATATCAGCATATGCCTGGTGCATTTTGGAGTCTAAATGCCATAACTGTGTACTGCAGAAATGTATCAGACCATTGTGTTCAAGATATTTTGTTTCTTTTCTTAGCAGAACACGTTTCTGAGGATTCACACGTTACATTTAATTTGGGGATGATCACCGACATCTATATCATAACACAACACAGTAGTTTGAGAAGGAGTATTCAGAAACAGGGCAGGGAAATCCTCCACTAGGGACTGAATATCTTTCTGTTCTGACACAGAAAGACGAGACAAATTCTGACACTGGGTCACGTTTTTCAGAGCTTCTGAGTTTGGGAAGCAGGCAATGGGAACACAGCCTTGACCAAGATGGAGGCCGTCATGCTCAGGTGAATAACTTGAAGGGGATACAGAGACACCTGGAGTGGATGAAACAGGTACTGGAGGAGTTGTGGTTTTCTCATCATCTCCCAGACAAGCGTGGTATGGTTTCAGCATTTTCACATAACACACGGACCTTACGTTTACAGACAGGAGTTGCTATAATGTCATTTGTGTCACTAAGTTTTTCCTGAATCACAAAGGGTCCAGAGAACTTAGCTCGCAGTGATATCTTTTATGAGATTAAGGAGTTCTCTGCTTCAACAGATGCCAGGGAAGTAAAGACTGACATCCCCGAGGTTCTAATGTCAGAAACCAGGCATCTTCTCAGACAGGCAGAAGTTGGGTGCAAAACCCAGCACTGGATCCCTGGAGCATGAAACGTAGAAGAGTTGCAGCCACAAACACAGACTGTAACACTTGCATGAACCCTGTACGGTCCTTGCATTTCTTCAGCCATTGTGTAAATTACCCACCAGTCATGCAGAGCTTTGGTTAAAAAGTAAAAGCAGAGGAAGAAAAAAACAAATCCGAGACATTTCATACCAAATGTCAAAATGGTCTGGACATAATCATTGGCACCCTCAACTTAATACTTAGATGGCACGCCCATTGGAAGAAATACCTCATTTTAATCGCTTTCTGTAACAATCGATTAGTCGTTTACATCTCTCTACTAGAATTTTGGACCACTCTTCCTTTGCCAGCCGCTCCTGGTCTCCAGGGTTCCTTCTCCCAACTGCTGTCTTTAGGTCACTCCACAGGTGCTCTATGGGATTTAGATCTGGACTCATTGCTGGCCACTTCAGAACTCCTCCAGCTCTTTGTCTTAAACCATTTCTGGGTGCTGTTTGAAGTTTGCTTTGGGTCCTTGTCCTGCTGTAAGACCTTTTCGACACTGGGCCCAACATTGCACCCCAGAATTCTTTGGTAGTCTTCAGATTTCATAGTACCAGGCAAACAGTCAAGACTACCACTGCCTGAAGCAGCAAAGCAATCCCAAAACGTCAGTGAACCTCCTCCAAGTCTGAGTGTAGGGACCATGTTCTTCTCTTTGAAGGCATCTTTTTGTTTTCGGGAAACAGTAGAATGACGTGCTTTACCGAAAAGCTCTATTTTTGTCTCGTCCATCGTGAGGACATTCTCCCAAAAGGATTGTGGCTTCCACAGGTAGGTCTTAGCAAACTCCAATCTGGCTTTTTATGTTTCGGTGTCAGCAGTGGGGTCCTCCTGGGTCTCCTGACATAGCTTCACTTTTCATTCAGATGGCGACGGACAGTGCGAGCTGACACTGTTGTATCCTGAGCCTACAGCTCAGCTTGAATTTGTTTGTAAGTTGATCGAAGTTGTTTATCCACCATTCAAACAATTTTTCATTGTAACATTTCATCAATCTTTCTCTTTCGTCCACGTCCAGAGAGAATAGCTACAGTGCCATGGGCTGTAAACTTCTTTAAAATGTTGTGCACAGTGAACATTAAGATCTCCAGGGATGGACCTAGGGATTGTCCATGACTTTCTATTATTTTGGTT
The DNA here is from genome assembly GCA_019775895.2 of Stomatorhinus ivindoensis. Lineage (NCBI taxonomy): Eukaryota > Metazoa > Chordata > Actinopteri > Osteoglossiformes > Mormyridae > Stomatorhinus > Stomatorhinus ivindoensis. The sequence goes on from JABFEB020000113.1 coordinate 19,602,746, forward strand.
CTTAAATCTGCCAGCAATTCTTTGCTCTTCTTTCTTTTCTCCATTCTCAATGTGCTACACAAACAATCAAAAACAATATTGAGTAAACATTTCTCCATTTTTTCTGATTGCAAGCGGGAATTTCCATATTGCCAGCACCTGTTAATTGCTACATGTGAGTTGAAAGGAGCATCACATGCTTCAAATACAATTACTTCTTACAATTCTGATACTGTGCCAATAATTTTTTTCCAGGCCATTTTTGTTGTTTTGTGTGGAATGTCTCAGATTAGTATTCTTTCCTCTGCTTTTTTGTGCTTCCAGTGCCAACAAGAGAAGTAAATATGACAATACCAAAGCATTTGTAATTGCAACAATTTTCTCAGAGAAAATCGTAAATGCAGGAGGGCCAATATTTTTGGCCATGACTGTATATATCATGCACATGAAAAAGTATAAATACTAATTACTTTAGCCATTTCTCTAATTGTATGTTATTAAAGGACAAAGTGTCAGCCAGCCCACTGAGTACTATATATCAGAGCAGAAACCCAGTGCAGGATATAATTGTATTATGTTGAGAGAACATTGGGTGAAATGCAGTAATTCTCAAATTCACTCTGTCACTCACGAATATAAACAAAAATCACAAATAAATATACACGCATTGCTGTATAATAATAACAATAATAATACCAATAACTATTATTATTGTTGCTGTTATTATTATTATTACTACAATCATTGAGCACATTTTGTGACTTTTGTCTAAACTAGATATAAATTTATAATTAAGTGAAATTAGTCGTTCTGTTAGTGATGGCTGTTATCAAAGGTAAACTCACAGAGAGGTAGGGCATGCGGTAGCTGCTCCGTGCTGCACACACGCCGCAGCCAATGTGCTCCAGGTTTTAGTTGCGTGCTAAGACCACCTAACCTGCCCACTAAGGGGCAATTATTAAAACAAAGAAGGGGCGTCCTGATTTACTAAATTGCCCCTGGTTATGAGGACAATCATAAAAGGTTCCTACCTAGATCTACCAAACTTATATTGAGTACACATATAGTATAAAAAAGAGAAGACAAATGAATTAATGAATGAATGATTAAATAAATAAATAAATAAATGCCTACATTGTAAATAATGCACACTGATTTTATTTTTCTAGATTGCTTCTTATTAATTATTTCCTAATAATGTATTAATTTTAATATCTAATTATGTATATTTTAATTTACAATCTAATTGTGATATTTCACCAGGTTACACCACACACCCAGACACACACGCACACTTCTAATTCACTTTGTAGTTGTATTTTTGTGCAGAAATTTGTACACTGACTAAAGACTGGTGTCTTATTTTTAGAAATGTCCCACCTTGTGGCTCCAATAATTAATTTGCTACAGTCACCTTCAAGGGAAGAACATCCTTTGAAATAAAAGACTGTCAGAAAAGAAAAAAAATGCCTGTCAGAAAAGAAAAACATTCTTTAATGGAAAGGGGGAGTCAAGCTTTACAGACTGCCTCAGTAACAGAGTAATTTCATTCCTCCGGCCTCCAACACAAAGAGAATATTCCGTCCTGATGAAAAAAAAGACCAGTTCGAACCTTTAGATAAAGGACACGAGCATGGCAGTGCTTAAAATCCCCCAGACTCTAATCTGTTGCGCCACTCTGAAAAATTAGGTTTTGAGGGGCTGTTTTTCTGTTTGCCCCCTTTTGTGAGGGGGGTCACCATCATCAGTAACTTGTTTTCCCCTGCCGGGACCTGCGCGCCTTCGCAGGCTCAGACGGGAGCTGAGCACTCTGAAGGACAATGACGCCATTAGTACAGTCCCATGTCCCTTGTTCTCTCAAACCCCCAGAGCCCCAGCCTTATGTATATCAACGGCTGTGACTTCTACCTAAAAAACAGGACTGCCCTTCTTTAGACTCACATTTATAATGCTTAACACTTGATCTTTTCTCCTATTTTAAAAATTCAGCTTTTTTCGTCACAAGATTTCCTACCACATATGCATATTGGAAGCATAGATATAGATCCTGCTGGTGGCACCACACCTGATGTTGCACTGTAAAGCCCTGGTGTAAATGCATCAGTTCCCAAACTGCAACGATCACCTCATGGATGGTATTGTGGAGGCAGGGCGGACGCTGCCTGTTACCCAGGACATGGTTGTCCTCAGATTCAGAGTTTGGCCATTTGTATAGTTGAATATTTCACAAAAGCAGCTTGAGACATGCAGCTCATTCAGGATCAGGCCAGCACCTGCTTTCAGCCCCGTTCAGTCTGATCCTGTAACCGCCATGCCCCCTGCTGCCCGAAGCTGGCATTTGGAAGAAGGAATCAACAAGATGCACAAAAACGAAGAGGGGAAATGCAGAAAGCAATCGGCTGACTGCTAGGAATTTAATAGCCTGCAATTGACCAATTTTAACCAAAGCTAGTAATTTGTCAGAAGGCCTCATTAGCACTGAATAGTTTGAGTTATTCATGAAGTTTAAATAATTTTAATGCATTGTAATGCCTCATAAAATCAAAATAACTAAATGTATACATGCTTTTATCCAGAACAGTGTAATCTAGCTTTTTAAAATGAACTACTTACTCTACTGAGAAACACAAAAGAATCTTTACACACATGCAGTGTGCAGGATGATGCCATTGACTTTTATCTATCATTAGCATATTCTTTTAAAATGACACGCATGGGCTTCCCTTTGATTCATTCGGATTGTTCTTGATTTCAGTGCTAAGCTCCTGGGATATCCAGCGTACTGTTACCCTGGGATTTCTCAGTTTTCTCACCCATCCATCGGTAGGTCCAGTTCAGCAGGTATACTTGTGGTACCGGGGCTAAGGTTTGATCCAAAAGCTGTCATTTGGAACCACAAGACAGGGGAGAGGCATATTTGGATCTGCTTCAGTAACACATTCAGTTTTATAAGCATGGTCCAAATGCAGATATTCATGGAAATCTATCGGGATGCCAGGTATGGATTTTAAAATGAAACATTAAAAATGTAATAAGTTAGGATGGCGAGAACCTCTAATTTACACTGAAAAATCTGAGTATATCTGCCTTTTTCATGAATAAAACTCTTAGTCTGATCACCATGAGGGTAAGTTACAGACCCAGAGAAAAACAGCCCTGGATCTTGATGGAGATTAAAAGTTGTGGAGACAATAGAAATATCTGGAGACCGGGAAAAAAAAAGAGTAGGAGGGCTGGGAGATATGGAGCGCGACTGTAAAAGCCTTTTAACATCCACTCCGAGCAGCAGCCAGCCAGAAAATTCACTTCCTGTTAGCAAGACAAGATACTGACTGACCCACTGAAGCTGAAGGAGCGTCAGCGCTTAACATCTTCCACCTCATCGCCTTCACTGCCCCCGACTCCTCCCCAGATGCTGTAATTCTCTAAAAAGCCAAAGAGTCTCCCCTTCCACTGCCCCCCACCAGCACATGCAGGTTGATGCTGCTGCTTCATACCACCCAGGGGCCAAGAATCATGTAATGTACAAGAGCTGGGAGTTTCAGCTGCGCAAGTCATATACAGAGGCTGGGAGTCACAGCTGATCAGTTGCTATAAAAGAGGTTGGGAATCACAGCTGATCAGTTGCTATACAGAGGCCGGGAGTCACAGCTGATCAGTTATTATACAGAGTTCGTTAATCACAGCTGATCAGTTGCTATACAGAGTTCGTTAATCACAGCTGATCAGTTGCTATACAGAGTTCGCTAATCACAGCTGATCAGTTGCTATACAGAGGCCGGGAATCACAGCTGATCAGTTGCTAAACAGAGGCCGGGGGTCACAGCTGATCAGTTGCTAAACAGAGGCCAGGAGTCACAGCTGATCAGTTGCTATACAGAGGCTGGGAGTCACAGCTGATCAGTTGCTATACAGAGGCCAGGAATCACAGCTGATCAGTTGCTATACAGAGGCCAGGAATCACAGCTGATCAGTTGCTATA
>JABFEB020000113.1:19627119-19643621 GCA_019775895.2 Stomatorhinus ivindoensis
AGAAGGCCAGGACACATCGTCATTCACATCTGTGTCGGTCACGTATCTCTAAGGTGTCCCGCTGACCACACATGCTCAGAAGGCCAGGACACATCGTCATTCACATCTGTGTCGGTCACGTATCTCTAAGGTGTCCCGCTGACCACACATGCTCAGATTTTGTTATTGCCTATGTCATTTCCACTAGAAGGTCACACTTATTGTGTGGACTTATTGTCCTTGTTGTGGACGCATCAGGACACAAAAGATATGTGGTCAAATGCATCCTGACCACCTCAGTAAGTGGTTTGAGTGACTGGATCTTGGTGGTCGTTTACACTTACATTTAATGCTATCCTCTTGCAATCTAATTGCCCAACATCCATTTTACAAAGTATGAACAAGGCCACAGAGAATCCCCCCTGCTGGCTCTGCTTATAAGAATGACAACGTCAGTCCTGCCATCAATAACTGAAACACGGATTATTCAACCACAGGTTCATTATTTGCTTCATGCCTGCTTACAGAACCCACAGCAAATGAAACCTAAATAGTATTTGGTATTGCCTTGCATTAAAGGCTCCTTCATAATACCTTTATAATGCATTCATAGAACATTCATAAGCAGCATGTAAGTATATCCTAACATTATATATGATATATATGATAATATGATATAGTAATATTTGTTGCTATCATGTAATATTTGGTATTTACAATAAAGCTGTGATGGTTTATGGTATACTTGCATGCTGTTCATGAATGTATTAGGAAGGTGCACTGAATGTTCTATGTATGCATAATGAATGCATTATGAAGGTGCACTTAATGCAAAGCATTACCTAATACTAATCTACAGTTATTTTGAGAAATGGTAAACTTAAACGTTATTGGCCATTGCCATTACGGGGGGCAGGTACGTGGATTCCAAATGTGAGAGTTTCCAAAAATCCGCGGGAGACTTGTCTCCATTTAATGCTAATGAAACCATAGCAACTGAAACAAACGTGCAAACACATGCTTCATCTGAGCTACATCTCTCAGAGGGTCAAACCCCCCCGGTAGAGCAAAGCTTGGCGTCCTTCTCCAGCACACATGGGAATCCCAGGGGCCTTAAAATCTCATTCATTATGCTGGTAATGAAATCATCAGTACGCCACCTTCTTCCCGAGAGAGCCTCAGATTGATTGTACCCCACGCCCTTTAATTTATTGCCTTTCCTAACCAGTGAGTGGCTCAGCGGGAATGAATTGTTCTCACATTGATTTCTCCACATGCCACCAACAAGTACAAAGAAATCAATACCTGCCGTTGTCATTATGTACAACAAACATTACGTTAAAGTGGCACATGTTTAAAGCTTGCAGTTCTGAAGTTGACCAGCTTTGTGGACAGCTGTTCCGTCATAATTCAAAGCAGATGACATTATAGGGTGGAAAAACAGACCTCGGGTTGTGGAGCCATGTTTTGATGTTTTTATGTCGGGTTAGGGTTGAAGGAGTAGTTGAATAATAAAGGTGTGTCATGTCCCTCATGTGCTACTGCAAAGGGCCGAGATGAAACGGGACATCAGAGGCAAAACTGGGAACCACAGCTACGGTAGAGGGAGTGCTGGAGGACCAACTAACACAGAAAGTGATTCGAGTTTATTTTTTAAGCTCACAGCCGCCAAGGAAATAGAACGATTTGAAGAGGCAGTGCTGCTGCAGATGATTCCTTCATAATGCAACACACTCAGCTGACACACCATCCATAAAATCCACAACGCGGCATTATTAATGCATTAATGAAGTGCAGAGCCACGGTTTACTGGGAGAACTGGAACTGTAGGTCACATGAATGTGAGCCGGCACACTGGTCCGAGCGAAAAAGGCGATCGATGTTCCCAGAACCCTAAACAGCTTCAACCAAATGTCCAGCCACACAAGGGAAGAAAACCAGTGACTCTCATTCACAGTAAGAGCTGAGCAAGCAAAATCACTTTCATGAAACTACACTTTCCCGGCACGTCCAGTTAGTGCGTGGGCAAGCCACTTAATAACCAGCAATTTCACTCAACGTCAAATATTTGCTTACACTAGTAAAACGGACTTGAAATCTTTCACAACATAGTAGCCCATAAGGAGGAGGGGCCACTAACTCATATAAAAATAGAACTGTAGCCAGTCCTTAATCAGACGGTCCTGGGCTTTGAAAGCTGGGCACCTCAGCAAGAGATCCTCTCTCTGTGCAGCACGGCCGAGGGCCTGGAGGTCTGTGGCACACTGTCAGAGAGAATTTACTTCACTCAGGTGAAGCCAGGAGCCCCATGGGACTGTGGAGACCGGTGCCTCTGGTTGTGGCACGGATTCCTTTTGAGAACACAAGGCAAAAACCTAAACCATATATCTTGCTTATTCACCCCCCTCGCAGGAACTGTAGTCCAGCCCACACTGGGCAGGGTAGAGGGGGTCGGGATCTGACTCACACTTGGTGGTAGGAGTGATGCTAGAACAGGGAAAAAAAACTTCGGTGTCACTCTTATCTGGAAGTAAATCATGAATCAAACTTGGGGAAAGTCTTCAAACACAATTCCTAGTCTGTGAAACCCTCTGCTTTGCTGGGCATTATAGGCTACACAACTATGGGCTGCAAACCAAATTATGCATCATAGAAACACCCTTGCAGATCCAAACACAAAGTAGAGAGTCTTTTTGGCTCATCTAGGTCTATGTGTCCCATTAGTCGACACTTATTTCAGACTCGGTATGCATGAGATTCGATGCAAACAAAGAGCTCATATTGGTTGCTGACTGGAACCCAAACATCCATCACATGACCCGCAGGGAAGCACCCCTGCCTGCAGCCTTTGGTGACCATAATGAAACAGGAACTTGGAAGTGCTGAACTTTGGCTTCAACAGACAGCAGACAATGCCAGTGTATCCAGGCACCATCCTCTCAGTAAACCCCGATATCAACAAGCATATCAGTCGCCCCACAATCCCAAATAAACTCTTGGTCTGGCTGGTACACATTCACAGACATGCTTGGCTGATGGCTTTTGTCCAGAGCCACTGACACAACTTGCTATTTCACGTTTGTGCCCATTTACAGAGCCGGTTATGTAACTGCAAGTGGGTCAGTACCTTGCCAAAGGGGAACAACACAAGTTATCATGGGGTTTTTAACCTACAGACTCCCTGGCTCTGTTTACATATCCCCACAGTGCTTTGTTTGTTTGTTTGTTATTTTTTCCCAAAGGACAAACACTGTTGGAGGGGCGCATACAATGACCCCCAATTCCCTCACTCTCAGAAAGGTCCTTATTTCCAAGACACCAGGTCCCAGACAGTGTAGAGAGCACCTTTGTCCAGGTACGTTAATGGATACCAAACTCCTGCAATACATGGAAACTCCAGTTCTCCATCTTGCCCCCATAAAACATGCAACATATTTGCTCTAGTCTACAGGCTTCTCGTTCCTTCTTCTGCAGCTTCCCTCAAATGCACCATCAGCTGGAGGCAGATGGAGGCAGGGCGAGTTAAGGAGAACGGATAAAAAGGGAGAGTCGTCTGTATTCCAAACTGATCCCTCACATCCCTCCATGTTAAACTTGAACAGATAAGACATAATAGCTGACAGTCTCCGGGCTGCCGAAGCAAATGTCACATGATTCACGGCCATCTACCCAGCGCTGTGACACCAAGGACTCAGCATTCAAAATGCTCCTGTCTTTATTATTCTGTTACTCATTTCAGGCGATTCTTAAAGCATCTTATGAAGAGGCTTTTTTTCTGAGTTCTTTGTGTTGTAAAGAAGGCCCCCAGACCACTACAGTATTCCTCATTCATTCTAGTATAAATAAAGTTCACAGATAAATCCAGAAAACTCAGTGCAATGTTTGATACTGGACTACAGGCATTATATTTTACTTTACCTCTTTAATTTGAAAATCATTTCACGCCGAGTTACATAGAGTCTTGCAGTTCTGTGTTATATCATGTGACAGCCCACTAACAAAGGACTTAAAAGGCTATTATATAACTCTGTACATCTTAAGGGCAAAATTGCAGAGGCATCTTCCATTCAGAGATGTGGGCAAAATTCTGTCCTGGTGATTACAAATAGATGAGATCTGTCAATTGCAGTCAGGGAAGACATACTGATGATAACAGATACAAATAAAATCTTGATGATTACTCCGAACAGTAAATCACTGACAGAGATGAAGCCCCGTTGATTGCACAGAGACAGAGCCCTGATGATTACAGACACAGACGGAATCCTGCGGATTTCACACGCAAGACGGATCACTGTCGGTTTCAGACAGGACCTGAGTTTTGTCTCAGAAAAGCCCCTTTAAGATCCCAACTCTGCCCGGGCTAATCTGCACGAGTGGCTTAAGCACACAGACGGTCGAACAGGGGGTGTGTGGGACTGGCTGAGGAGCAGAGCTCTCCTTGCACCTCCGCTACATGGACTTTTTCATCCGAAAGCTCACAGTTTGACAGTTCAATTTCTTTACACAGCTGGGTGGCTTTACTGTAGCACCGAGTACAAGATGAACCAGCAATGTCCTGCATAGGGCATTAGGCTGTAAGAGCTGGAACCCTGGAACCCTGTTGATTACTCACAGACAAGGCCAGACGAGATGGAATCCCTAGGCTTTTCGGAAGCCAGGCCCCTCAACCACTGTATTGGGACTTTAGCTAGTAGCTGCAGGAGTGATGCACAAACCATTCGATAATAATGCATGTACGCATCATTAGAACAGTGCTGTGACAGCTTTCCAGCATGGCTACTTGCTGAAGCCCCTTATGGAGAAATGGTGTCGTGCTGTTGTTTGCAGCATTACAAATGTGCAGCGCAGCACTAATTCTGCCGAAAGCTGGGTCAGGGTTGGAGGCGGGGGGGGGGGGGGGTGCAGCTAATGAACAATGCATTTGATCAATGATAGTTGGGTGATGTGGTTTTGGGATGTGGGGGGAAGAGAGTTTCCTAATGAGCTACACGCTAATCAATTTGTTCTACTTTTCATTGAAAGGACTTACTTAAGGAGTCACTTAAGCTGCCATTAACGGACAGGCATCCACCTCTACCAAGAGGCTCCTTAAGACCTATGTCCCATCTCACTGTCTCCAGTCAGCAAACCAAATCAGCTTGAGACGCCTCCACCATGTGTCAGGTCTCACTCGTGTGCTTCCCTGACGGTCGAATGAGCTGCTGAACCACATCCGATTATCAGATTTCCTCACCACCTTCAAGAAATGCCTTAAGAAGAAGACCTGTGGGCCACACCTGGGAATACCCCTACCAATACTGTTTCAGGACCACATGTGTTAAGGGTTTGGGGCTGATTTGGTCCCTACCAATGTTGAAATCAAACTTAAACCCTTACTCAAGATTCATGTGTTCCCGGGAACACCTCTCTTAGCCTACACCACTCAATACTCCCTGAATGCACTTAATGTTGCCCTTTCTGCTGATGTGAGTAATAGACTTATTAGGTTCTTGATTTGCTTGGAAGTTGTCACATAGCTGCTGTCTGTCTTACTCCATTGCTGCATACACTTCTACCTGGGCAATCGCTAGAAGCTCAACCTCTGCATAGTTGACTCAATAAGAGCTATGTCTGTGATGTTCTATTTGGCTCACTTGTGCATCACTTTTCACTAGAGCGTCTGCTAAATACATCTTATGTAAATGCATTACTTCAGTAGCAAGTAAAATAGTGGGTCAGTGATGTCATGGCTGATGTCCCATTGACAGTCATGCACGGAATAAGCAGTTATAGAAAACGAGTGGAAAGGGGGGATGATGTCGTATTCTAAATGCATCTCTCTGATCTTTTTTAACTGTTTCAATTCCATATCCCTTCTTCCATTGAGACCATCGAGAATGGCAGGTTAATCAACGTTAACAGTCTCAGACTGAGGAGACTGGGGGGTGGGCGGGGGGGTGGATTTTTCTTAACGGAGTACCCCCAGAAAATTTAACAACAGTACCATTAGGAAGGTGAGAGAGTGTTAACAGTCTAAGAGGTAGAAGGACAGAAGATGACAGAGGAAAGGAAACAAAGGAGGGAAAATCCATGGTGGGGGGGCAGCATTCCTGAGCACGCTAACCTCATACAGGTCATGAACAGGTGTGTACGTGTTGTTGCGGCTCATGCAGGGGGCCTGAGGGGGCGCTGTTCTGCTGAGTCCTCGGCCAGCATGCGTGTCTCTGCGGTGCATGCCGAGGTGGCAGCCCGGGGGACCACAGGCCCCCGCCTTATAAATCATCCCCCGTCCTCATCCATCATGCTGCTCACCCAGGAGGCTTCCCTGCCAGAGCTGAGCCACGCGTAACAAGATGATTCAGCTCCCGTTTCCCCCAACGTACGCAACTTCCCGCCGTCTCTGCGGCCAGCTCATTAGCGCCAGGTCGCGGCTCCAAGCCATGTTTGCTGGCATTAATGAAGATGGCTAGTATACCAAATCAGTCTGCTTTATTCTGCGCCTGTCACCCTGTCCATGATTTTTCTGCTCGTATTATAACCGCACTATCACTTCACACTTTAAGTTTTTAAAAGCGTAACACATAGAGTGAGTCACCCAAGACACTATTAAACCAGAAGATGGAAAGATACATAGCTTACAAAAAAAAAAACTGAATACTGCGGAAATAATTGCTGCAAAATGCTTCCCGCACTGTTGATCGATTAAAGGCGTATTCGCGGAGGCTTCGCCCGATGGACCTGCGAAACTGAAGCCGCGTAGCGATTAGGTGCCTTTCTCAAGGACACAGCAGCCCCTTTGCTTAATGTTTCACATTGAGACAGGCTCCATCCAAATGTCCGTATGCCGGCCTGCCGCTAGCTGTCTGTAAGACGCCTGGAGGAGAAGACGAACCGGAACAAACTGAAGATTTGACGGCTCCTTGTGGTCGATGCCTTTCAGCAGAACGGGAAGACTGGGCTTTTTCATAAAGCAGGTGATGACAAACACATTCATACGTGGATCTCCAGCACCCATTCTCATTGTTACACCATTTATTCATCTTTTGGGACATTGTTAGTTTGCTTAAAAAAATTAAACATAAAGGAAGGAGGCAAAAAAATGTTGTACTGTGTGTATTTATCAGGCGATATGTGGTCTTGCTAGAAAAACTTATACAAACAGATTATTCTCGTTCAAGTTGCATTATGCCAGAAAGACCCTTGGACAAGAATTTTAACAGGGAGCTTCTCTAGATTCTAACTAACATGCTGGGACTGCAGCTGTCATGGACGGGAGCTGAGATGCAACAGGTGCATAAACTATACACGACCCCCCAGGGACATCAGCAACCAAGGTGATTTCTTACTGGAGCATCTTACAGAGCACGTTATACATATATCTTGCTACATTTCCAGTACTACTAGGTACACATAAACAGCCATATCTCAAAATGGACACCCTAAGTTACACCTTAGTGCCATTATATACATGGTAAAACAAATGCAGGTACACATGTCCCTGGCTCCACAGCTACAAACTGAGACCAATGACTCTGCCTTGGCTTGGCAGCATTTGGCTCACGTTGTCTTTTCTGCCCCACTTGCTGTGATTTGATGCCCTCTGGCGCCCTCTTGTGCATCACAGCCAGAATTACTCAACTTTCGTCTCTTCACATAGAAACATGGTGACCATTCATTCGTTTGTTTCACATAATACCGGTGATAAACTCATGAATAAATTAAACATAGTTGCACAGCTCTGAGTGAGATATTCTAAACTTAGACTGAAGTGGTCTCCTGGCTTGGGTTCCACTGGAGAGCTCCCAGACTCAGAAGACCCTGGGGGCTTTCAGACACCATGTACTGTAGGCATGGCGCATTAATGACACCTGCTGAATTACCACACCCATGTATAGTTGATTGGGTAAAGATGCCCCGAACTGCTTCACGCCTGTCATATTGGGGCAGAGCACAGCAGAAAGACACAGCAATGCTGCAGGTCAGCCCTGGCAATGGTGATGTGCCATCATTTTGACCCAAAGACATAGGATTGCTTTCAACATTGATAGGGACCAGATCAGCCCCAAACCTCCCACACCCTTAAACACACACGGTCCCACATTATCGGTTGGGACATGTCCTTACCATCCATACCTAAATCGATGCCCTTGCTTTGACCGGAGGGTTGCACATGTAAGCACCATAGAACAGAGATGCCATAGGTTTCAAATTTCAGATGGATCATTAAACAAATATGAGGGAACGCTGTTTTAAAAGCACACAGGCAGCAACTATGACTATTGTGTGTTTAACCATGGAGTTTGAAATGGATATCTATCGCCACCTAGTGGAGAAACACCATATAAATCCAGAACATTTTTTAATTGACTGTAGTTCTTTAAACCAAAGGTGTCAGATTCCAGTCCGGGGGGCCGGAGCCCTGCACATTTTTCGGTTTCCCCTCGTTTAACACACCAGATTCAACTTGTGCTAATTACCACATAGCTATTGGGCTGAATCATTTGTGGTGGAACAGGGAAAGAACTTAGCTACGCAGGGCTGCAGCCCCCCAGGACTGGAGTTTGACACCCCTGCTTTAAACCTTTACTTTAATGTTGGAAAATTATGGTACCTCGATTTTCCCAAGCAGTCTGATGGGCTGTACCTACCTCAGTATACAACGGAATACACACACGCACTTGGTATGTTTGAGACAGACACTACACTGCAAGAACGTTAAATATTTCAGCAAAAAGGACAATCTAATTAATGGGTTCCCTTTCATTAGCTAACATTGTCTAAGCATCATAAGCAGTTGTAAACCAATAGAAAGACTCTCCATCTAGCAATGCACTTGGAGGGCCACAAATTCCTGGTCACTAGTCCCAGCCAGACAGTCATAGCCAAGGTTTAAAATAGTGAGGTCAGAGGGGGGATTACGCATATAAACATTACATACGTAAGAAGAGACCTGCTGCTATTTACAAGAAACTAATTTTATTGATGTTTTAATTGTAATTTACACCAACTGTATTATTTTGATGTTGGATGTTGACCCCTGACACTCACCCCCCACAACATCAAAAACACAAACGGATCTATGGACAGGTATGGCCACACCCTTTCTTGTGTGTGACTTTAAACTGGAACACTCTCAGTGTGTGTTTGTGTGTGTGTGTGGAGTGTAGAGAGTGCTGCTTCAACATACATAGGTCTAGAATATTGAAATATGATCATTAAGCTGTTATTTTAACCTTAGTTGCCTATAAAAATGAAAGTAAAATGCTTAAGAGTAACATTATTACGAGATAACATCATCCGCCTTCCATCCACCCAACCATCCATTATCTGCTGTTATTCCGAGGTTAGGTCATGAGGGCAGTTGTCGAAGCAAGGATGCCCAGACCTCCCTCTCATCAGCCACCTCCTCTAGCTCCACTGGGAGAATACCAAGATGTTCCCAGGCCAGTCAAGAGATATAATCACTCCAATGTGCCCTGGGTCTGCCCTGGGGTCTCCTCCCGATGGGACATGCCCAAAGGAGGCGTGCCTAGGAGACGTCCTAGATAAGTGCCTGAACCACCTTTTGGCTTTTGATGCAGATGAGCAGGGGCTCTACTTTGAGCCCCTCTCAAATGTCTGAACTGTTCGCCCTATATCTTACACTGAGCCCAGAATCTTTGGCAGAAGCAGAGAGGGCTGAGGTAATCCACTCTCCACCAGCAACATCACACTACCTACCAGCCATGCCATGCAACCCGCTGCAAAGCTGAGCCTGCAACGCCAGAAGTACCGTCAAGAAGCTGCTCCACTGATGAGACCTTGCCCCTGTATCATCAAGTGGGCCGGATGGGCAACAAGTGCTGCAACTACATGGATTCCATAGTAGTGGTCACCGATTGTTGAACTTTGGTGGACACGGGATCAATCACCACCTTCATCCATTCAGGTATCCTCTCAGGCACCAACCAGTGGGATTTGCTGGGATTGGGGGCAACACAGGTCCAACTTGCATCTGTCACTAGCATGTGTGTGCTGATGAATGGAAGGAGGTGGCTCAGCCTCATGCTAGCAGGTTGGACCACAGAGCAAGAAGTGTAGGACGCTGAGATCCAGGATCCCTTCTTCATTGAGCTTGACTTGCAGTCCCTTCTGGGGCGTTCGTATCAAAGTGACCACTACACTTACGCATGGATATGATGAACCTTCACTGAGATGGCAACTGCAAGCTTCAGGCAGCGGAGTAGAATATCCAGGAGATGGACAGTCCATAGGCTGCACCTGCAGTCCTGGTAAAGAAGAAGGGTGGGTAGGGGTGACTTCTAATTTTTGACCCAGAACAATGGGTCTGCTGCCCCACATCAATAATGCATTGGATTAGATTCCCAGATCAATGAGGCTACTGGCAGGTCAAACTGGCCCTGGATGCTCAAACCAGCACTGTGTTCATCATTAGTCAAGGTTTATGGCACTTTTGGGTAATGCCGTTCGGAATCTGCAATGCCCCTGCCAACTTCAAAAGCCAGTGCACTGTCTACCTGGATGACCTGCTCACTCACATTGCAGGTTGTGAGGGGGCACTAAACAACCTGTGCCCGATTGCTGCTGCTGTTAACAAGGCTGACCTGTGCTCCCCTGAAGTGTTCCCTCTTTCAGAAACAAACACAATTCTTGGGTCACATAATGAGCAGTGAATGTGTGATGGCAGACCCAAGAAAGATAGCAGCGGTGACAAAACGGCTCACCCTGTGAAGCACCGCTGCGTTTTCCTGCTTTCTCAGGCTTGCCTCGTATCGCCAGTGGTTCATAACGGACTTTGTCAGTACCACTAAAGCACTCCTCAAAGAAAAGGGGCAGCTATTTGAGTGGACTGAGAACTTTTCCACCACTTTCAGCCATCTGAGGTAACCTGAGGTCCTGACTCTGTGAGGTCATAAAATGCACTGCTGCAATGCATGCACCACCCAGGTGGGGGCTCCCATGAAGAGAGTTGGGGTGAACATCTTAGGTCCCTTTCCCTGCAATGCGGTTGAAATCTGCTATATGCTCATGCTTATGGGTTATTTTTATCAAGGGGCCTAAGGTGCACATGGTTCCCGATCAGAGTGCAGTGACCACGGCTGAGAAGCTTTTCGAGGAATTCTTCTGGTGGTTTGGTGCAAGTGTTTGGTGTGATCTGCAGTCAGCTGGGCATTACAAAGACCCTGACCACCCCCTTCACCTGGAAAGCAATAGGCTGATGGAGTGGATTAATTGCGTGTTCGCTACACTGCTTTGCCATCCTAGTCACCGACCACCAGCGTGACTGGGACCTCCACCTGACCCTGTCCCTGTGGGCATACTAAGTAGCGTTGTAGGGAAGCACTCCATGCACACAGGCTGTTCTGATTTGGGGGCTGCGCACACCAGTGGAATTGATGTTCAGATTGCCCCCTGAGTTGGTGGTCCTGAGGGAGAGCCTGAAAAACATACACAAGCTGGCCCAGCAAAACCAAGGTATAGCTACCGCCCAACAGAAGAGTACCTACTATGTACACAGCCGCAGGTAGAACTTCAGTGTCGGGGACCCAGTTTGCCTGCGGCTGCCCAAGCAGTGAAAGGCCGTGGTCCCGTCCAAAGATCCTCGTGCCCTGTATTGCCCCCTGGCCAGACCGGACCTTTTTGCACCGGCCATGGACGAGGACACTCTGGGAGAGGGAGGGGGGTCCAACACCCCAGGGATAGCAGCACAACACCAGCCTCTGCCACATCTGCGGGACCTTGTACCTGCGGGTTGCCAGGGATGACTGACCCTTTATGTGGGCCAATGTAATCCTGCGAGGGTGGCGGGCAGAACCTATTATGCAGTGTACCAGAATGCTTTAAACTAGTGCACAGTAATATATGTATTTGTGTATTGATCCTGTAAATAGTAAATATCATAACTGTGTCTTATTTGTTGTGCCATATAACCCAGAATAGGAGTGTCATTTGAATTAGCAAGAAGGGTCTCTTAATGGTTAGGAAAGTGCACTTTGCTGGTTCAAATCCCTGACCAGCACGTCACCACTCGGCACTGCTCCCCGCTGTCCCCTGCAATGTGACGATGTCACATATGGGTTAAATGCAGAGGACGCTGTGATGTGTCAACACTGATCACTAAAATTATTGGCTTACACGTCTGTGTCACCATTTTTGTGAGATACGGCAAGTGTCAGGGAAGTCTGATGTCACTTGACAACGAAACTGTGAAAGTGCAGACGACTCAGTGTGAGGCATGAGTGTCGTGACTCATTTTGACCTATACAAGTTTTTGCACGTGAGTAGTATTCCAAACAAAGGATGTACACCAAGCAAAATTTTTCGCGTCCAAACAGGTGTTCACCAAGTGGACCTATTCCAAAGAGAATGTATACCGAGGTACCACTGTGTGTTTGTGAGTCAACACCCCCCCACACACACATTTCTGGGATGATATTTATAGAAAGCCAATTACATATATGTACTAAAACATTTGGAAATTTGCGTGAAGCAGTGAGAAACAATGTTCTGCTGTGCCGAAGTGACATTATAGTCTGGGAATTACACTTGTTTTGTTA
Organism: Stomatorhinus ivindoensis; assembly: GCA_019775895.2. Lineage (NCBI taxonomy): Eukaryota > Metazoa > Chordata > Actinopteri > Osteoglossiformes > Mormyridae > Stomatorhinus > Stomatorhinus ivindoensis. Next base: position 19,639,638 of record JABFEB020000113.1, read on the forward strand.
ATTTGTTTGTTTGAAGAATGCTCTTAAGCAATAAAAAACTATTCAAAAAGTATTTTGAAACATGAACTAATTGTTTTGAGTACGCTACAGGGTTTTGCGGCTAACCTATAGTGTTGTGCTATGTGCATGAACTGTTTTGAGAAATGCTCTTGTAGTCGTAAGAATGTTTAGTGTTTCATTAAAGCAATCGAGAAAAGCAGTCATAAAAATTCAACAGGTTGCCATTTGTGCTCTAATACTGCCATCTAATGGACACTTTGGTGAACACAAGACCTTCAATGAGTATTAAGTATGATATTATACACAAGCTACGCTTTTTCTCAAAATGTAATCAGTAGGCAACAAAAATTCTTATATATATTTCCAAGTATGTGCAATACATGTGCTATATATGTAAATGTCTTCCAATATGGACAAACAAATATATGTATGTACTGTCCCATATAACAATGTATGTCTGTCCATCCATCCATTTCCTGTATCCTCTTGTCCTATGTAGGATTGCAGGGGGCCAAAAGCCTTTCCCAAAGAGTACAGGTGCAAGGCAGGTAACAACCCAAGATGGGGCGCCAACCCATCGCAGGTCACACTCACCATTCACTCACAGATGCACTAAAAATATATATAATGTATTTCAATATGTGTGCAAAATGCTGTAAATACAAAGTATACGTCAAATACATGTTTAGATATATTTGTTATGCATATGAATATGGGACTGTTTTCTCTCTTCTAATAATTTTATGTATGGTTTTCGCTCAGAAATTCTTCTATAAACTCTCATTCTAATCCTGAAAGCCTTTGAATGGCTGTAAATTCCATCGAAATCCGTAATATCACTTGTGTACATAATTATGCCTGTGTGATGAATCTCTGGGAAAAAAAATTTCATAGAAGCGCCATTATTAGGGATAATATGCCCCCTGCTGGTCATACCCCTAAATTAAAATGCCGATAAAAACGATCATATTTCCCAAAGCCAGATGTTCATTACAATGGTTTGTATCCTTAACCAGTGCTTCCCAAAGCAGTCTTCGGACATTTTTTGTTTTATTGCAATTCCCAGCACATCTGTAAGGTATTTAGAGCTCCTGATTGCTTGGGTGAAGGGTTCTGCGAACTGGGATAAAACAAAAATGTGGATCCGTCCAATGTGCCCCAAGGACTGGTTTGGAAACACTTTCCTAAACCAGCATTAACAACTTCTGTAGTCCCCCCCCCCCCCACACACACACACACACACACACATACACACACTATTTTAAATGTTTTTAATGACATTTTCTTAACATGTTTATGTGTTTTCTACTGAACAGCGAATATCATTTATTATGGACCTTGGACGTAAATGCAATCTGACATAGGGCTTAAGTCAACAGATGCCTGTATTTTTCACATATACATTAAAATTTTTGAAGATTAGCCCCGTCACTTAGCTGCATCACCTTTCATAATATGTCACTTCCCAGAGAGCACGCATACATTGACTTTGGCTTAAGATCGGAATGTCATTAAATGCTAAATAATAGCGATGATCATAATAATAATTTAAAAGGCAGGAATTTTTGTATGTTGTTGTAAACATTATGTCAATTCAACACGAAGATCTTGTTAAAATTTCAGTGATGATTTACAAATATTTTGCCTTTGTATAACCATTAGCTTTAAATGTTGTTTACCACCTACCCCCCCCCCTTGACAACTCACTTTGATTATGTTTCACTGAAGATCAGGTAGATGGGAGCTGTTTCTCAAAGAATAGACTCATCTTTAGGAAAGAATCTGTGCAAGGTCGGTCAGTACTATGGGCAACACAGGCAAACGCCCAGGACGCCGACTTCTGAGGGGTGCCAACTTGCCAGCCAAACCACTTGTGAACTTGAACAAAAACCAGCTAGGAAGACATTCAGTTGTCAAGGAAGCTTGGCAGATGACTTTGCAAAATGATTTGGGAGAAGAAAGCGAGGCATCCACTGCTGACTCTGTTGACAAAGGATAGTAAGATTCACCAACTCACATGGGTGCATCGGTATAAGAACTCAGAATGTAACTGCCCTGATCACTGGATAGAATTTGGGATGAACCCGACATGCATTGTCTGTAACATCATTGCATTAATAAAATCTGATTTATTAATATATAACTATTAGCAGAGGTCCTGTGCCTTTATTATTTGGAAATGTGATCAATAATTTTATATTTGGATTAATGAAACTCAGGGACTTGGGCCTGTGTTGCTCAATCTGCTCCTGCGGTTAGATAATTTCTCCAGCTGGCCCGAGACAGTGAGAACTGGGATCAGATGCTCATCCACCAGATACTCAAAACTGGGGTGCTCTAATGCTGCCTTAGCCCCGTGCTCTATAGTGGATTCACTGTACCGCACAACTAAGAGACAACAGCATAAAATTAGGTGGCGATACCACACTCATGGGCCTTAGCAGCGGCGATGACAAGAGTGCCTGCAGGAGTGAAGTACAGGACCTGACTGTATGGGGCAACAAGAACAACCTCATCTTGAATCTCAACAAGAGCACGGAGATCATCATCAATTACAGGAGAAACAAGGCCACCCTTTCCCCACTACTCCCTTGTTAACATCCCTTGTCAAGATGGTCGACAGCGTGGGATTCCTGGGTGTCCAGCTCTTGAACTCCCTCACATCGACTCTGAACACCACCAGCATCCTCGAGAAAGCACAGCAAAGACTATACTTCCTGAGGAGGGGAAAGGGTTTAGAGTAGCAGTCAGGATCGTCATGAATTTCAACCACTGCACAATTGAGAGCATCCTAACAGGCTGCATCACAGTGTGGTTCGGAATCTTGACCAGACTGCAAAGAATTACCAGGACTACACTGAAGATCATTTGGAACCAAGCTCCAGGAACACCATGGAATTTACTCCACACTCTGCCAGAAGAGGGCAGTGTGTATCCTGTATCACCCAGCTCACAGCCTCTTTGAGTTACTGCCTTCAGGGAGATGCTATAAGACAAGACATTTCAAATCTGGACCTTGATTCCAAATCAAGACCATGTTTTCAGTTGTCCCAGGTAGTTAGTTTAATAATTACTGATTGGCCAGAGGCTTTATATCTGGTTCGCAGGTAAAAGAAGGCTGGAAAATCAGCTCGGACCTTGATTTGAAGAGCTCTGCTATAGGAGCATCTATACCTGCATCATATACACACACAGTGTACACATTGTGTATGTCATGCAAACAAAATTGGTTAAATACCGGTTGCTGCACTGCAGGAGTGAAGGAGTCTACTGCAAGTATGTTGTATATTGTTGTATATTGTATTGTGCTTTGTTTGATGCTATGTGGTTTCATGTTCACACGGATGTTGGGTTTGCTCTCATGAACTTTATGTTGTATTGCACCGTCTGCTGTAACGGATGACCTCCCTGGCACAAGAATTTCATTGTATTCCCAAATGCACATGACAATATAAACTTGAAACTTGACTCCCCCCTCCTTAAACTCTCTCGGGTGCGCTCTATGATCTCTCCACTGCTGTCAGTCCTTAAACTGTCTCGGGTGCGCGCTATGATCTCTCCACTGCTGTCGGCGGCCAGTCCTTTTCAAGTTCCTTGGCCAAGTCTCACACTGGTTGAAGTCATGGTCCGGTAATGTATTGCATTGTATCACATCGAGTCACATTGTATTGGATCAAATTGTGTCAAATTGCAATACAATCCAACATCGCAATACATCCCTACGATTCATTCAATGGATGAAGACACTTTTCTACACAGAGCGCATGTTTCCAGGTATTGCATATTATTCTTTTCTCCTTTGTTTTTTTATTTTATTTTTTTATAATTCTGTATTCCATGGTTTATTTATGAGCATACACATTACTAACAGCTGTATTATATAGTACCTTATAGTATATTGTATTTAAACCAGAGGTGGAGATTTCAGGTCCAGAAAGTAAAAATCCAAACCAGGATTTTGTTCCAACCAACCAGCTGAGTATC
>JABFEB020000113.1:19643721-19655098 GCA_019775895.2 Stomatorhinus ivindoensis
TATACTCAACTGGTTGGTTGAAACAAAATCCTGGTTTGGATTTTTACTTTCTGGACCTGAAATCTCCACCTCTGATTTAAACACTTCTGTATTCTGCTTTAAAGAGCTTTGTTTTGGAAAGGTTTTGGAGAGGTTTGTTATGAGCCATAAGTAGTAATGTATTTAGAAAAACAGAAATACTGCTAGCCACATTATAGAAATTTTGAATAGGTATAGTACACAGAGCTGCCAAGGTGCATCATTTACTTTCTTTGTGAATACGTGTTAGGTTCCATCAAATGATGTCAAATTTCTGTAAGAAAGACATGTGGGAACCACATAATTACAATTTGACTTGAGATATTCACAAGACACAAAAACACGAAGGTGCAAAACCAGAAAAGAACACAAGGACAAGATGACTAAAATAGAAAATTTAACAAAACACAGGGGACAGAAAACCAAATCGATATAAATAAACAGATGAGGCTGATTTTCAGTCAAACCCATAACAGGAGAGTAACACACACTCAACCCACCAAGCTATGCTATAGTCTGGGGACCGGGGAAAGCACCCAGGAGCAGAAGGACAAGAAAGAGCTGGCTGGACAGGTGCGGACCCTGGCAGCATGTGGCGCTTCCACCCGAGGCTCCGGAAAAGGAAGAGGATTTCCCTGACCTGACATCAATCCCACACTTGAAACAGATATTTAGTAAATCCCGAGTTTTGTCCCATCTGCCACAAAGTCATTCAATGACTGTGCTATAGACCTGCTACTAGGTACAACGCCTCCTCAGAGGCACCTTTACTCTCGCTCAGCCCCAGAGAAGAAGACTATGGGGGAGTACGTGATTGGGGCCCTTTCATCAAGACTTATTTGCCCATCTTCTTTTCCTGTGGGGGCAGGGTTCTTCTTTGTTGAGAAGAAGGATAGACCCCTCTGGCCATGCCCTGATTACAGAGGTCTGAACGAAATCAGGGTAAAAAAACGTCACCCCCCTGGCCCTGTTATCCACCATCCTAGACCTGTTTCAGAGAGTCAGAGTCAGTACCAAACAGGATCTCTGCAACACTTGCCATCTAGTTTGGATCAGAGTGGGGATGAGTGGAAGTCTGCCTTCAACACGCCCACTGGCACTTGTTAATGCCCTTTGGGTTAACTTGTGCTTTGGCTGTATTCCAAAGTTCAATCAATGATGTCCTCCAGGACATACTAGATAGGTTTGTTTTTGTTTATCTAGATTTTTTTTTTTTGGACTTAGGAGGAACACATGCAGCACATCTAGAAAGTTCTTTGGCATCTATTTTATGAAATAAGCTCTATGTCAAACCAGAAAAATATAAGTTCCATAGGCTAACAGTCTCTTTCCCGGGCTTTATAATTACAGAAGGGTCTATCCAGATGGATCCAGAGAAGGTGTTGGTTGCTGCTGAATGGCCACAACCACAGTCATGGAAGGAACTACAACAGTTTATCTGGTTCACCAACTTCTACAGGTGTTTATTCAAGGATACCGCTCATTAGCGGCCCCTCTTACTGCTCTCACCTCCATTAAGGTCCATTTCCAATGGACAGAAGCTGGTCGTAAAGCCTTTCTCCTCCTCTGTGAGTGTTTCACTTTGCCCCCCCCCCCTCCAGATACCTGTCATCTCTAAGCAATTTGTGGTAGAGGTAGATATATCAGATACTGGCACAGGGGCCGTCCTAATCCTAATGTTTCTTGGCCGAAGGCAAATCACACCCCTTTGCGAATTTCTCCCATAAGTTCACTCCTGTGGAAAGAAATTATGACACAGGAAATCAGGAACTATTAGCGGTGCAGCTAGCTTTGGGAAGAGTGGAGGCATTGACTTGAGGGCACCCGGGGGCCCATTTTGATCCTAACTGACTACGAGAATCTGGAGTATCTTCGTTCCATGTGTCAGCTCAATGCTGATCAAGCAAGATGGTCCTTGTTTATTTACACAAATCCATTGTCAAGCCTCCTACAGACTTGGCTACAAGATCCTCAAGCCTAATGCCCTGTCACACCAGTTCGGGAAAGAGGAAGGTCCAGAGGATTCCAGGCCCGTATTGCTGATCAGTTGTTTTGTGGTGGTCTCTTGGGGGATAGAGGAGGCTGTTTGGGCAGTCCAGCATTTCGTGCAGGTCCCAGATGCTTGCCCACCTAATACAGTAGATTATTCGCTCCTGTTTTTTTTTCCTGATTTGTTCCTGACTCTCCAGTGGGGGCACTCACCCCTTTAGCCTGTCTCCTGGGACTACAATACACTTGAGCTCTGGTGGCCCTCAATGCTCCGTGACATTCGCAGCTTCGTGGCTGCTTTATGCTATCTGTGCCCAGAACAACACCCCATCTCAAGCACCGGGGGGTCTCCTACAGCCCCCGCCCATTCTGAGTCGCCCTTGATCTCATATGGCATTGGATTTCGTAACAGGTCTTCCCCCGCCCCCCTATATTCCAAAGCTGCGCATTCTGTCCCTGCTTCCAAATTACCCTCTAAAGAGACTGCACAGCTGTCACTCAAGCATGTGCTCCACATGGACTGCCTGTTGGTATTCTCTCCAACTGGGGACCACGGTTTATCTCCCAATCCTGGCTGGAGATGTGCAAGTTAATCAACACCACGGCCATCCTCTGGTCAGGGTCCAGACTGAGAGGGTAGATCAGGATCTGGAGAGAGTGCTGCAGTGCCCGGCCTCCCAATCACCATCTATATTCAAGATTCTTTATTTGTCACATACACAGTTCCAAAGTGAATTAAAGATAAATATGAAAGAGTTATGAAAGGCAGTGACTTGGAATATCTACCGTCTTTGGGCTACATACGCCCTCTACTTGCTGTCAGTGTCATCCACAGAACTTCCAGTGTTGTTCGTGGTACCAGACGCCAATGTTCCTGTCCCTGGAGGAGGCAGTAGCCGTCCCGTCTGTCCAATGTTTCCTATATTGTTGCAGCCGGACCTGGAGATTGTCCTGAGAGGTCTTGTTACACTCAAGGGCTAGAATGGCGAAGTATGTAAATCAGTGTCGCTAGCGGGCACCTCCTCCATGGGTGGGCCAGACGGTCTGCCTCCCTCGCCACCTAGATTCATTGATGAGGTCCATCATTTGTTGGATGTTCATTGCAGGGGCCAGGGGATGCAATACCTGGTGGACTGGGAGGGGTACAGTCCCGGAGAATGTTCATGGGTACCGGTCAGGCGCATCTTGGACCCCTCTCTCACCCCAGGACTCTGGATTGCCTGCACTCATCGGGAGCCGGATTACTATCTGGGTTCAGTCCCAGGGATCCCTGTGTGACATCACAGGTAATCCCCATCACAATGGCCACACCTCTGAGGGAATCCCGGGCTGCCTAAGCCTTCTGATTATGGAGTCCCATCCTGTCTGTGGTTTCCCTTGTTGGTGTTACTTGTTTAAGGACTACGCCTCCTCCCAGCTGAAATCTGTCTTCTCATATTATCTATTTCTGCCTGTCTGATACTCCAGCCAGATACAAGATCTTCCAGGTTTATCTTAATTCAAGTGCTTCCTGTTTCTCTGTTCTGTCTGCCAGTCTTCTGACCCGTCCAGCCCTACTTACCCGACTACGAACATCGCCCAACCTCTACCTGCTTACCGATCACTGGTTCCATCTTGCTTTCCAGCTGACCAATGCTTGTTGGCTGACCTCCGCTCACCCCTCGACTACGGCTTGGATTATGATTTGGATCCTCTTTTGGGCTTGGAATTGGGCTGGTTTATCCCTGAATGAAACCTGCCCACCTTACCCAAATCTGCCCTTCATGTACAGTTATTTTTTGTGATGTAAATTAAGGGGGGGTAGGTGTTACAAGGCTCTGACCTTAAACAAAAAATCTGTGAAACTACACACTAGTTTTACTCACCTTTAATATGATTCTTTCAAAAATATTAGACATGCAGAGATACCATTTTCTTCAGACCGAGTATGAGTACAGCTGCTTGCCTTTTGGTATTCAGTGATGCCACTATTTTATTTGTACTATTCACAAATTTAAAAACACTGATGCCTGGAAGGAACTATATAAAGCGATATACTGTGATGGTAATAGTGCAAATGCATATTTCTTTTCTGTGCATTTTAGTTGTTAAGACAAAAAATTACTGCACATTTTAACCTTCATTCCACAAAAGAAGTACGCATTTGTTGTATAATATTAGTCACTGGTGTCACAGATATGATGCAACATCAGTGACATACTGATTAAAATGGAAGATTTATTTTTAATGACTGTCTGATGGTGGGTATGGTGACCACATATTTGTAGACACAGTGGAACACGTATGCAGCAGGACTTGATGTACTGTGTGTAGTGACATGTTATTCCCATGACCATCAGTAAAATTATCTGCGATTTGTGCCACAGTAGCCCTTCTGTCGGTTTGTACCTCACAGGATTGTTCGCATCTCATATCGAACAGCTTTGGCTGCCCAGCACCCTGTCTGCGGTTTGTGGCTGACTGAGAGTACAAGGTACTCACCATGACTGACTGAGAGTACAAGGTACTCACCATGGCTGACTGTGAGTACAAGGTACTCACCATGGCTGACTGTGAGTACAAGGTACTCACCATGGCTGACTGAGAGTACAAGGTACTCACCATGGCTGACTGAGAGTACAAGGTACTCACCATGGCTGACTGTGAGTACAAGGTACTCACCATGGCTGACTGTGAGTACCCCACAAGCCGTGCTGTTTCTGAACTGATCCAACCCAGTCGGCTGCCCATAATGATCTGACTACTGTATTATCAAAATCACTGAGATCGGTGCCCCTGCCCATTTCTTCAGCATTCAACACAACAGCTATGAGTATCGAGTACTAATATACTGTAGTTTAATATAGAGTACTAATAGTCTAATATTCCCCAGACCAATTTATGTGCAGTTTCCTCTTGAACCTCTAATCTATAAAATAGATAAACAATTAAAACTCACACCATGAAACACAGATATTATGTCAGTTAAGAATGAAGATGGATCAGCCCTAGGGGGTGTTATGTGACTCAGTGAGCTAAACCTCTGTGTCTCTGATTGGGGGGTCACTGGTTCGGGCCCCGACAAAATACTCAAATGGGCCTTTTGATGCCTCAGCTGTAGGTAGTTAATAGGGCAGTTACTTTTACTGGAACAATACATTAGATTCAAGATGTTTTATTTATATGCACAAGTACATTAGATTGCTTACTCACTCATTCATACCCAGCAAAGCTTACAGCATACAAATAATTAATAATAAATAAGTAATAGATATGCAATAATCCAGTGAGAACAAGTAACACATCTGAGGTTACAAGTCGCATCGAGCACAGGTACAAGAAACACTGCAGTAATTCAGACTTACAACGAGGACAGTTTGAAGAAAAGGACTCTTCCTGAATCTAGCAGTCAGCATTCTGCGTGGCGAAAGAAAGCTCCCCAGAGAAATGTACGTCAGACTGGTTTCCAAAGATGCTGGGTCCATTCATGCATAGCAAAGTGTTCCCAGGACAGTGCTCTGCATATAGCAGAATAGAATAGAATACTGTGTGAGATAGCAGGTAATGTCATCTGCGTTAAGCAATGAAATAACAAAAGGAATACTTTGTACATCTTTCAGGTAAACAGAAAAGTTAACTTATTTCGTTAATTCAGAGTGTCCCACGAAAAGGCAGGGCTGAAGTCTATGAACTAAAGCACAATTGTTCCCAAACTACATTCAATTCGAAACATGGTGACTGTAGATTATTTTTAGTTTGATGTATCATATTTTTTGTTTACTTTCTGGCACTAAAGCAGTGCTATTAACTTGAGCAAGGAATTCTTAGACATTCTCTTGAGATTTTCAGCGCGGAGCAGCATAGCTCTTCTGTCGGCTAGTGCAGCCTTTTCACCATGTAAGGAGTTTTTGTTTCCCTGCACAGAAGGGGTTTGGACACAAGGCCATGCACTGAAACACATAAACTCCATTCCACTTTGCTGCTATTTCCCGCACCAGAATCGGTTTCCTCAGTGCTTGGTTAGACATGCCTGGGGATACAAATTCCACGTCATGTTTTCCAAGGCAACTCCATTCAGTAAATAACTTGATATTCCCTAGTAATTAAGCAATACTGTTAATAGGTGGTAATTCTATTCATTGATCCATCTGTCCATTTTCCCAGTGTTAAGTGTATAATAAATGTAATGCAGGGTTTGCTGCAGGCCTGGAGCTAATTTTAAATTGATCAAGATATTGCAGCCTTTATTACCAATATTCAAAAGGGAAAAAATCGTAGTATTCTAGTGCATGAAAGATACAGAAGTTACACTGTGTTTTAACTGAATGTTTAACTGAAAGTTGCTGTTGTTAATATTATTGACATTTTTGTCATCAGGTGAAAATGTAGCACTTAACATGCGTGTCAAATTGAAATGTAATCATCTAGATGAATATTGTAACATACTGTACTGTGTCTCTGACAGAGGAGCTGAAATAGTGGCCTTGTTTTAGCATTACAGTGGACAAGCTTTGAGTGTTTTTCCTTATTCCTGTGTAATTGCACATGTGCTGGGTTCTTCTCGGTTTCCCAGGAGGAATTTCTACTTGACTTATCTGTCAGAGCCTAAAGGTGAAGAATGTCAGCATCGCAGTCTACCCCTAGACACAGGCACTGTTCTGTGTACATACATGGCCAGCAACTGGAAGAGGGAGGGAGGGAGAGAAGGAGAAAGAAGGAGGGAGAGAGAGAAAGAGAGCGAGAGCGAGAGAGAGAGAGAGAGAGAGAGAGAGAGGAATTCAAGCTGCAATATCGCGGGCGGTGCTGTTGGCGGACAGCCAGCGAATGAAAAATCCTTTTCCCAACACACAGTGCCTCAGTGATTGGATTACCACACATGACCAGCGTTCAGCTGTGTGACTCACTGCACTCTTTGCTTGCTCTATCACCTTCCTCTGTCCAAACACAGCAAGCCTGCAGCTCGTGCCTGAGTCCTATTTCACTGAGAGAAACCGTTCTGCTCTTTTGTTTTCAGGATGTCTGAGACTGATTTACAGAAGGAGAGGCTTCAAGCCCTTGCAGTAAGTTGTGGCTTTTCTGGCTTTTCCATTAGGCTTTTTGGTTCTCTAGGAGTAGCTCTGGTCAGTGGTTCTTCAGCATGACTCTGATGGATGTAATGGTTGATGTGGACAACATGGCACTCTATGTTCAGTAGGGGTTTTATGGCTGAAAGACAGTTTTGTGTAAAAATATTAACATGTTCTTTGTGGCAAAAACTATTTTCATATATTCTAAGGATTTACACGGAACAAACAGTTATGAACTAGGGAAAGTGGCAATAAAATGAAGTTTGGCACTAGTTAATCATGCATTACATACAGTAGCGCGGGGTAGCAAATCGAGAACTATTTTGGCAACATTAGTTATAGAAAATAACTAAAGAGAATGTACATATTTCAATTATACTGCATATACATAAACTAAATAAGCAAATAGTTCTGTTCATGAAAAATAAAGATGTTAATTAAGAAAATGTTTTTTTATTTTTAGATGTTTTGCAAATTCATTCTGTAGTTCATTTTATATATTCCAGCCCCTAGGGCGGACATTGGGTTAATTCTGGGAAGCATGATAACTTTGACCATAAAAACCCTAAATGAGTAGGTTGTGTACTAATGGGAATCTTGTTCTAGTTAAGAATAAGCAATTATTGATGGATGGAAAGTAGGGTAGTCATCCACCATGTTTCTGTGTTTCTTCCACAGACCAGAGGTCATTAAAGGTCTATGTTATGTTACTTATAGTGAGCTTGAAACTTTAGTTATTTTATGGAATGTAAAATTGAATAAATCACCTACTTTTCCTTCACTTTTAATAAAGTGTGCCCCCAGGAGTTTAATAGTTACTCTGACTCTTGAGTTTTAATTATTTATCCATCTTTCATCTATTTTATTTTTATTTTAAATCATTGAAAGTGTAGTTTCAGATTTCATACATCGGCAAAACTGTCTCAGTTTCCAGGGTTTATTAGTATTACAGCTATGCTGTAAGCAGAAGCAGAAAAAGTATCATTCCGATAACTACATTTATGAGATGCCACCATTTTGGACATAAACTATGAATTTAACGTTTCCAAATTAAATACGGTAAATGTACTTTCAAGTTTTAAGAGCCAGTTATTTTTTAATTAAATGCTTTGTTATTGTCATGGTAACATCATAACATCATAAAAGCGGCACATTTAATATGTTAGATGTGTGAAGCACATGCAGAATGCACTTCTAAAATTGTTTAATCTGCCTAGGCCGATATTTATAACGTTACATCACAGGCATTCTATCACGCATGCTACTATGCTAATGTGAGTGTGCTAGAATTTCTTGTTTGTTCCACTGCAAATTCATGCCGGCCTGCATTTACATTTCTCAGTTGAGTAAGCACTTCCAAGAACTGTCCATTTTAAAATTCTGACAACTGCACTGTTATTTTAATATGGCAATCTTTGCCAGTGGAACAACTGAAAGGCTCCATAGGTAGCTACTTGCGGAGGGCTGAGTGGTAGGCACCCGTGCTCAGCCCTTAGATGCCTGCTTGGAGTAGTCTGAGATATTTACACAGATGTTTTCAATTCCTCAGTCCCCCTTCTTCCATGCTGCTCCTCCTCTTCTCCTCTCAAGCCCCATATGTCTCGATCTAGGGAGGGAACTTTACTGGCAGCTAATTTTAGCATCAGCTGTCTTGGCTATCTCTACCCGTTCGGGGCGGTGGGGTTTTAGGAGAACGTCTGGCGGGTGACAGGAAGCTTGCATTTAAACTTATCTAAATATATTAAACACACGCAGAACTCACGTCCACACGATGCACTGTGTTTGTGATGCTAATGCGAGCGGCTAATGAACAATAGCACCTCTCCCCTTTCGACTCTCCCCTCTGTAGCTCTCCCATCGAAATTCTTTACAGTTTTTGTCAGTCTGGCTACGGTGAACTTTAGATGGCGTCTCATGATGAAAGAAGCAGGAAACATCTCATTTTAATAAAAAGAGATCTAAACTGGAGGCACCATAACTGTATTTTTAAATGTTCCATTGTTTCCCCCCCCCCCCCCCCCAAAATTACAGGTTTCTATGTAGCCGTGTTAGAGGAACTGCCAGGAGAGGCTTCCAAGCCAACAGCATCTAATTCTTAAAGGAGATTTCACCTCCTTTTAAAATATGTACTAGACATGCAATACCTGTATGATGGTTCTGGATGTTTACTGGTGTTTACTGGTTTGATCTGGGAACTCTCCTTTGCGTGTTTTGTCACCTTATTCAACATTTGAACTTGATATTTTTCATTTTAGTTATTCAGTTATTTCCTCCAAATTCCATATGGAAGCAGTCTTCGTTTGTCTTGCAGACCATCTACAAATATATGTTTCTTTGTTGGTGTTACTTCTGCCAGGTAGTGACACCAAAGTCATGCTACCTAAAAGCATGTGGGTTTTGTCTGTGTGCTGATATTGAGAATCAGAGAGAATTATTCAATATTCCACCAGATGATTTCAGGCCATTATGAAAATCTACTGCTGTAATGTGTCTGCAAGCTCTCTCCATTCTGAACATCAGCATGACAAAGATATTCTTCATTCTTTTCAGAGATCCACATACATTCCATAATTCTGCTGTCAGCTATGCACTTAGAATATATGATTGTAGTTTTCTGTTATTAAATGGTTATGATATTAAATTAAGTCAATGAGGTTTTAATTTCTCTAACACTATCAATTTTTCATGAATGCACTGTCTGTGTACCTGCCAGTTACTTATAGTGTACAGCTGGGGGGGCCAACTCCAGTCCTAGGGGGCCGGGGCCCTGTGTAGCTTAGTTCTTTCCCTGTTCCACCATAAATGATTCAGCTCAAGAGCTGTGTGGTAATTAGCACAAGGAGTTGAATCAGGTGTGTTAAATGAAGGGAAACCCAAAAATGTGCAGGGCTCCGGCCCCCCAGGACTGGAGTCGGGCACCCCAGCTGTACAGGAAATCCAATTCTGATTGGAGTACATTTGGCTGTGCAATTTTATAAAGATGCATTTATGTTCAAAACTGAGGACTATTTCAGACAATCATGAGATAACAATTTCTCTTTCAATATTTGCAGTTAAAACGAAAAAGACAAGCAGAAATCGAAGAGAAAAGACGAAAATTAGAGGATTTAATATTACGACTACAGCACCTCAAGGTAACATCTAAACAACACTTACCAGTATACTTTACAGTCCTGTCCCCATTGAGAATATTAATTTTGAGTTCATAATACTTTTCATTCGGAGCCACCTTCAGGACCACAAACGTTTTAATTCATTTCAACATTTTTCTGCATTCTCTTATACTATAGTTTTGTTGGGGTGTAATTAATTTCTCTTTTGGCAAGTGGAATTCAGGCAGACAGAAGAAAACATTGGTCGGTTGGTACAATAAATTATTTGCAACAGTAAACAGTTGCTTGACTATTTACACTAATAGGAAAACAGAACTATAATACATTCAGATAATGTTCTTTGTTATGGATTTTATTCATACAGTATATAATGAGGAAGAGTGTTCAGAAAGAGGCAGTTTTAGGCACGAAAAGCAGATATGTGATGTTTGCTTTACTGTTAGTACAAAATGAGCAAAGGCCTTATTCTCATCGGAAACCTCATTTGTAACAGTGATCGCTTGACCCCAGAGCAATCCTTGGCTCTCATCCTAAATAAACCAAAAAAAGTTCTTTGAAAATGTGACGCAAAAGGAAACTTCAAGAGCGTTACTGAAGCTCATTAAAATTTAATTCTGTGCCTTAACGTTTAGTCATCCAAAGAAGCAAGATTGCATTTGCAATGTTTTCTGTATGCTTCTTTTACAGTATGTTTTTTGTTTGTGCTTAGGTTAAGTAGATAGGAGACTGACAGATTTCAGATATATAATATAATTTCATTATCACCAAATCACTTTTTTTTCTTGTACTCTATGATATTTTCAAAGTAAACACAGTACATGCAGCAGCTTAATTGCAAAAACAAATAGTTATATTAGAAAATGAAAGCAATAAAGCTTTGTCTGTGTCTCCCAAGTCAAAGAGCGCAACACAGTTCAGAAACAGCCATGGAGGCACCATAGACATGTGGAGGACTCTGATCCACATTGTTCTTATACTCTCCCCCAGTCCAAAGCAAAACGAGAACGATGGCTTCTTCAGGGAACATCAGCAGCAACAGAAGAGGAAGAAGAGCGGCGAAGACAGATAGAAAAGGATGAGGAAGAGGTGAAGGAACTAGAGGAGGGCATTCACAGGTTAGTATACGTGTGTGTGCGTGTGTGTGTGTGTGTGTGTGTCCATTACTTGTTAGATATTGTGTAATATGACTCATATTTGTTATAATGTTTGTCA
>JABFEB020000113.1:19655198-19679288 GCA_019775895.2 Stomatorhinus ivindoensis
GTGTGTGTGTGTGTGTGTGTGTCCATTACTTGTTAGATATTGTGTAATATGACTCATATTTGTTATAATGTTTGTCAATATATAATACACACTGTAGACCATAAGTAAAGAACACATTTCAGTGATGTTGAATTATACCACTTCAGTTTTTCTAAATATGAAGTTTTCAGCAAATGCTACAATCAAGGTCTTCTTTTCATTTTAAAAAGGTCACACCACACTGCATTGTTCTGTTAAGTGAAGAGAGGTTTTTTTTTAACACCCCCTTTTGTGTAAAAAATATTTTGGATTCAATCGACTTGATTCATAGTTGTGAGAAAATGATTTTTACTCTTTACTGCGGGTACTTACATCTCAGTTTTAGTGTAATAAATCAAGTGCATAATGGTTTATTGGGGGCGGGATGTTATGGCAGAAACAGCTCAGTACTCATCCCCTTGGTTCCTGAGTATACATAACCAGAAAATAACCACGTTATGTGTGTTGCACAAGAGGCTGACAGCGGCTAACTTTATAGTTTATTATTACGGTGTCATTTTAGTTTTACATTACAGTATTACAATGAGTGACTACTTGAAAAATTTGATATATTATATTTGTTCATGAGAAAGGCCTGCTTAGGGGTCTGATATAATGCTCTGGCAGTTTCCGCAGTCTAACAGGCCTGCAGGGATGAATTTGTAGCTCAGTTTTCTGCCCAGTGCATAAATAACATTATTCAGAAAGTAATATTCTGTAAAAGAAAGGAAAAATGCTTTAAGTATGTTTATAATGTGAAGCTCAGGTCTTTAAGTCCCCTGCAATGGAACGTCAACATCTTTTGAGTTTAATGTCTTCATTGATCTGGAAGACATCCTGATATGGCATGAAGTCTGAATGCATATGTCACCTACGGACGTGTGGCACCTGCTTGCGGTGTGTAGACATGCTAACTTCTGTAATGTCAGTGCCACGGAATGAGACAGCCTTGCAGTCCAAGCAGTGTGCGTTGCCATCAGTCACTCGCTCTGCACATCCTACCTGCACTTTCTACATGAGCAATAGAGTCATAACTTGTGAAAGATGCTAACTCAATGCCTGTAAAACAGCATATACTGTACTTCATTTAAACCAGCACAGAATCGCTAAGCCAGCTACAGGATTCCCACTACTGTAGTAGTAAAATTGAAACGGTAGTAACGGCAATAGCGAATAGCAGTGTGCGTTTTATGGCTGCTAGCTATCAAATTGTACTAATATTTGAATGCCATCATAAAGTAGGCTATATTTAGGATAGCTGTCGTACAAAGATAGACAGCTCTCTGTTTAGCCTTCCCACATTGGCTGCGATAACTGCACTGACTGTGGAGCGTTAAGTAGTGTTATCTTAAATAACGGGTGTCTGTATTCCAAAGAGGCATAGAGAGGCTTCCAAAAAAGGCGCAGTGACATCATTTTGGACCATTCACCCAGATTCCTGGGTAGTGAAATCTTTCCCACGGCCTACTTATAAACTAAGTAGTGGTAAACTATTCCTAAATTATAGTCATTGAGAAGGGGGAACAGACTGAATAAAGGGTAACAAAAATAAAACGTACAACACGCATACTGTATAATGGTGTTTCGATACATTAAACAGCCTACATATCTAATACTGTATTACAAGATCAACTCACACATAATGGATTTAATGGGTGAATCGAATTATGTAAACCTTGAAATAAAGAGAAGAAATAAATTGCAATGCTATGGAGAGCAGGCATGGGAGAACGTACGTGGCAGTTCTTACTATGCAATCATTTGCCCATAATAGCCCTATAGTCTAGAAAAATTTGGTCAGTGGAGTGACTAGAATAAAGGATCGTGATTACAAATTTCTCGCATTCAGAAAGAAAAATGCAGCGGATTTAAATTCGCCTTTAGTCCGGTGTTGCCTTCGTTGTGTCTTTAAAACTGGGATCTGATGGCTGCACCCTAAAAGCTTCCAGGAAAACGGGGGACGATAAAATGATGCATGTTTTCCGGGAAACGCTGCTGGCTGTATAGTCTCGGATCCTGCCTAACGCCGCCCGAATCTGTAAGTCTGTTTTATATGCTATGTATTCCGTAGGGGGTTTTTTCCATTACATGAAGCCGTGGGCATTAAAAAAGGGGCTTCCCGGTGAATTGGGGATATATGAAAAGTGCTGATGGAAAAAAAACTACAATCGTCTTGTGCACCTGAATCTATTAATAAGCAATATTCCCGTCTGTAGACTTCTTTTGTTTCATGTTACAAAGCCGCACCACAGGATCACATGAGGAACAGTAGTATTTACACGTGCATTGGATTTTGCAGCTGGAATGGTGAATTGAATTTATCACCTAGTCTGCTGTATCTGATATGCTGAGGCAGAAGCTGTATTCGCGTATTAGGTTTATTTTATAAGTCCGCTTAATTTGCGTTGTTATGTTGCTTCGTGTTCATTTAAATGAAATTGTGTTATTCCTAATTGTTCACAAAAAAAGAATGCGATTATTTGAAACCGGTAGTTTTTAAATGGCCGTCTACCAACGATAAAGTGCGGTTTGTAGTCTGCTCCTTTCTGTGTAACATTGTCACAAAAATGCAGTATTAATGCCAGCTAAGCTAGCTAAATACTAACCATGAGCATGTAAAAGCACGGGTTTAATTATAGAAGGGAAATTAGAAAAACGTGTGTCCTGTGCAGGCAAAATAAAAAAGGGTAAGGGATCCCAGTTTGCAACGCAGGTACAGAAATAAGGAGAAACTGAAAAAATATTAATATAAGCTTACGATAGAAGTTAACGGATGCAATAAAATGAAGCTCTTTTACTGTGAAGGATATTGGTAGAACGCCACGGATTGCTGTACATGTGAAGAAGTACTTCTGAAAATGATTGAAAGGGTTTAACTAACCTTGTCATGAATGCGTCGTTGGGACATGAGGAAGGAATTTTCCTCAGCAGTTTTAAAGATAGTCTGATATCGCTAACCTAGCAGCTGTTTTAAAATAAATCAAATAGATAAGTGAATAAGTACTAGCCTCAATTTGGGAAATTGCTAACAATGCAGAAACGCAGGAAAACGTTCTAAAACCAATGATAATATTTGCAGCCTGCGTTATCTATATTACCCCATATTACCCTTAAATTATTAGTAACTACTGTGTGTTATGTGTCAAACAGCTGCAGGAAAGTTGACTGTGAAAAGCCAGAAGCTATTTATATTACTGTCTTAGGGTGTATTTATTTTATTTAGATTTGCAGAGAAGCGAGTATCGAGGGTGCATGGATGGATTTCCTGACTGCATTCGACAAAGTATACAACATTTATATGTCACACAAACATGACCTTGAATACATATTTGGGCATGTATAATTTGTGGAATGAACTCGTGTTGCTTTGGCAACTGGGGTTGTTCCGTGAAGCAGGATTTCTTGCTTAGCCGGATAACTAAGCGGATTTTCATCTGGACTAAATGTAAGTGAACGAAGATAATGCCCATTTAGTTCAGACTCATTTAAATCCGACTAGTTATACAGCTAAGCAAAAAATCCTGCTGTGTGGAACACCCGCCTCTTCAATATTCTCAAGATGGCATAACCTGAAGTACAGACCTAAAAAATATATTAACTGACACAACCTCCACATGAGGCATGGCTTACAGGTCTGGGAACAGTAAAGAAAAGTGAAATGGGTATAATGCAAGTCAATTAAAATCATATGCTTTGCTTACATTTTTTAAGTAAAATAAGCGATCCAAAATTTCACCCATTTAAAAGACTTCATGTACTTCAAACATAACACTAATGAGACAATCCGTATCCATTGTAAAACCTTAAGAATTTATTTTTTAAACCTACTAAATATAATTAGAAAATCATTGAATGTAGTTTTATAACTATAAACCTAACTATAAATTGTTAGGTTACTGAAATTAAGGTGTAGGACATGGCTTGTAACTACATGGAACATAATAACCTTACACATACCCTATCTTGGACTGGGGGTAAAATCACACTCGTACATTCCAGTTCACCTGCCTGTTATTTAATTGCATAGTTATTTATTAGTGCCTGCAACTTTATCTGGTTAAGTGTGCAATTAAGTGTCACTTTGCAAAATGACTGAAAATGTCTTGGGGCTGTCTGCTTACATACCTACCTAAACTAACCTCACCTAACCTAACCTAACCTGACCTGTGAGCTTGGTGGTCATGGCCCTGGTTCGTGATGTTTACACTCCTGGAGACTCTGGAATTTGGTTTGTTTTCTGCTTCTTGTGAGTTTTGTTTTTGGTCTTGACGGTATAGCATTGATTTCTGCGTGGGCTTTGTAATTCGAGGACCCGCTTTGACCCCAGCTTATTTGTTTTCGCTTGGGTGTGGCGTACTCTTTATTGCTGGGGTCCAAGCTAACATGCTAGAAAGCAGACCATCCGTGGGTCATGTGACATCATGAAACTTAACATGACAGCTATGGCTGTCATATATTGCCAGCTCGTTAGAAATTTTTTCCAATAAAAAAAAATCATTGAATACATTGTTGCTTCTAAACAGCTTTGTGTGTGTGCAGCCCGTGGGAATCAGGTATGCTGGCCAGATAGTACCCTGAACTTCCGGAGATAGCATCAAGACTTGCTGCCACCCAGTGCTGGATAACTCGCTTGAGGAAAATAGATGTAATATTAGTATGGTGCCCCCTGCTGACTGAGGGTGTCAACTAATTTTGAGAATGAAAAGATTTCAAATATTTTTGTATTTAAAAAATCCACAAGCATAATTTGTGCAGTCTTTAGTCACAGATGAAGATTCTCAGCACTGCTTTGCAATTCACTCTCTAGCTTGTTTGTTTGAGCGTTTTGTATTTTAAAGCATTCTGTGCTATTTGTTTATGTTTATGTTGACTGCAGTACCAAGCTTCAGTCAATAGATAGATAGATAGATTGATTGATTGATTGATTACAGTGCATTGCCACACTTACCACATGACAAACCACTGCAGGTATGAGAACCCTGTGCGGGCATGTGCAGGTGATACCTCAGCACCACAGTAGTCCGAATGGACCAGTGTGAGTTTTTTTCCAGTGGCTGGAGCGTCAATCCTGCCACCAACCCCCAAGTTATTCCCTGTAAGTTGGATGACCTGCTTATAGGGCTGGGTGTAGATTAACATCATACCCAGGATGATGCAATTGCAGGTTAAGGGTCTTGCTCAAGGGCCCAACGGAGTAGAATCACTCTGGGCATTCACAGGGTTTGAACCAGCAACTTTGCTGGCACAGATCCCCAGTCTCAGATACACTACTCCACCCATTTAATAATAAACAGGGACTAAATGATTTGATTGTTACAGTGATGTCACCTAACAACAAAACCAAATCTGCACGTGGCAGGTATTCTGTATGCTTACGTGTTAAACCACTAGATGGCAGTATGGAAATGTTTCTGCTCACTTTGCTTCCAAAATTCCATCTTAGCAGTGCTGTGTACTTTGAGCATGTGATGAATTATGTTGAATTTGATATATTTAAGATATGAAAATGCCAAATTTCTCATGCACATTAGAATCTTCCTGGTCTACAATTCGCCAGTATTTTTGATACCATAATATTTTTTTCATATTGTTATAAAAATATACAAAATAATTTTCGTAATACTTTCCAGTACCTGTGTGTGTGTGTGTGTGTGTGTGTGTGAGAGAGAGAGAGAGATTAGGTTTATATTACATCATTGTTTTGACATTGTGGGGACCATTTTTTAGATCCCCACAAAGATCTGTGAATGCAATCAAAAAAGTAAAAATGCCAAAAGTCTCATATTTTGTCTCATAACTTATGGTTAAGGTTAGGGCTGGGTAGGGGTTTGCTCATCATGTTGGAATTAGTGTTTTTCCCATAGAAATGAATGGAGAGTCCCCACAAAGATATAATTACAAACCTGTGTGTGTGTGTGTGTGTGTGTGTGTGTGTGCCATGTGATGGGCTGGTGCCCTGGACCTCTGTGACCCTGCATAGGATAAATAAGTATAGAATATGGGTAAATGGATGGATGGATGGATGGATGGATGGATGGATAAATTAGTGTTACTGCATTCATCTGTGCAATACGGGCTTGTAAGCGGCCTGGAGTCTAACCCAGGCGTCACATACGAAAAGGCTGCAGAAGAGCCCGGACAGAAGGACAGTGCCTGACATGGCATGTACAGCACCTGCACACACTATGGCCAATGTAAGGATGCCAGCTGCGCGTCTTTGGGCTGTGACAGGAAGCTGGAGTTTCCAAAGGAAACTCATTGGCAGGACATGCAAGCTGACCCCAGTCACCACCATGCAGCCCTATTCTCATTAAATTCTCGGGCAAATCAGCAAATACTCAATGCAATGTCATTCTTCAAACCCTGAAGATGGTTTTGTAAGATCTGCACAGTGGTTAAATTATTTCATCTTTTCTTTCAAAAATAAGTTGATTGATTATATAACTTTTTAAAGTCACTCAATATTATTCAATGTCAGTGTTTGTTTAATCCATTACAATATGTAAGATGGATGAATCATAATCTTAGTTGTATAGGCAAATTTTATTCAGCCCATTGTTATTTGTGGAATGTTAATAATCCAAACAATGTCAGGAAATGAGTAAGGGAAGAGACCTTCTGGTTCCCTAGTGATGAGTTTCCTGATTCGACATAGTGTTTAGGAATAATACAAACAGATTTTTGGGCAGCTTTTTACTACATGAGAAGTATGGGGGGGGTTCTTAATATTATATAAATGTGTTTCACTCGTGGAAAGCACAGAGACAAACAAACCATTTAATTTCTGCAGCTCTCATGACTTTGGGAAAAACGGCTGTGGGAAGCAGTAATGTAGCTTGCAAGCTGTGTGCGTTGTGTCCAGTTATTAATTTGTCCAGTATTTCTTGATTAGAGCATTTCTAATATGGGGGTTAGTTTGCTTCATGTCATACACATGAAGAATACATATTTCTGTTATATGACTACTATGTATAAACTCATCACAGCTGTGTTGAGTAAGCTACTCACACCCGATTAACCATAACATTAAAACCAGAGGTAGGTGAATTGAATAATCTCATCACAATGACACCTGTCAAAGGTGCCAGTACATATTAGGCAAGTGACCAGTCAGTTCCTGAAGTTGATGTGCTGGAAGCAGGAAAAATGGGCAAGCTTTAGCTCTGAGTGACTTTGACAAGTCTGGTGCAATCCCACTGGAAAGTGTAGTGCAAATTGCTGAAAGAGTTCATGCTGGCTGTCATAGAAAGGTGTCAGAACATACAGTGCATCGCAGCTCACTGCATATGGGGCTGTATAGCCACAGACCGGTCAGAGTCCCCACGTTGACCCTGCCTACGGTGAAAAACACCTACATTGGGCAAGTGAGCGTCAGAACTGGACCATGGAGCAACGGAAGAAGGCGGCCCGGTCCGTTGAGTTGTGTTCTCTGCTACACGATGTGGACAGTCGGGTGCGTGTCAGAGCTGCTTTGACAGCACGAGGGGGACCTACACATTAATAGGCAGGTGGTTTTCATGTTGTGGCTGACCGGCGTGTGGGGTAGGTTTATGGGCGCGAGGCCTGTTGTTTTGCAGAGTCACAGAGTGTTAGGTGGTTCAGCAGATGCTCAGAGTGTCAGCAGGAAGACATCCCAGAATAAGTCTACATCCCCTCTGTGCAGCTCTAGGTTCCGTGGCTGCACACACCAGCTGGTCTCAGCAACACATTACGCCATATATGGCTTCAACTGTATTTGCACATTAGGAGTAACCTTCTTGTATTTCTGCAGACTAGAGGACGAGATTGACCAGTTGAAGAATGAAGAGTCTGAGATTTCTGCCAAAGAAATAGTCCTCAGAGAGAGACTGAGAAAAAGTCAGGGGTCTGGTGTAGATTGGCAAAACGTGAGTAATCTGCTCATTTAAGTGAACTAAATGAAAATGCTTCATGAAATTAATCATTTAATGTCGACCCATTGAATATCTGAATATCTGCCAACCTCTTACCCAGGGTGTGTTTGTGTTTGTGTGTCTGTGTGCGTGTGTGTTGGGGGGGGGAGGCGGGGCAGCATACACCATAAGGAAAGGGAACACCCCAGACAGGATGCCAGTCCATCACAGGGCACACAAACGCACACAATAAGGGCACATTGAGAGATGCCAGTTCAGCGAAATGCATGTCATGGATTGCGGGAGAAACCTGTGGAGCTCCAAACATACAGGGGGGGTGTAGGATTCAAACCACCGGCGCTGAAGGTGTACAAGTGACTGCAGAGCCACCTCGTCTCCACATGTTATCAAGGGGTTTCCCCCCGCAGCCTAAAAACATGCTAAGGTGACCTTGACTTACCATATTACCTGTAGGTGTGAATGGTGTGTGAGTGTGCCCAGTGTTGGGTTGGTGCCCCGTCCCGAGTTGTTTCCTGTCTTGCTCCCGTAAGCTCCAGGATAGGCTCCAGACCCCCCACGACCTTAAATAGGGCAAATAGTTATAGAAAATGGACGGATGGATGGATGTATTGCTGGGTGGTTATATGATATATGCTTCGGTGAAAAGGTGTATTTCTGGATTAATGAACTCTGGATTTTTTTTATTTATAGAGTCCTCAAGAACGAGTCAGAGGTATGGCCAGCACCTTTCTGCAGAACATTATATTTAAGATCATCAAGGAATTTGCAATTACAATGTCTGCGATTACTATCTTATCTTTTTTATTCGGGCACGCTAGCTTAAACCATTCTAAGAGTGTGAATAATGAAATCAAGTTGGCTAGCATTGCAAAAATGTATCAATTTTATCTTCGTATAGAAGCAATTTGCATTGATGCTTATACTTAATAACACATTATATTTTGATAAGCCTCTGTGAGACCTTCACTGTGAAAACTCTAGTCAAGGAACATTCTTTTGCTTAAAATGTACTGATTGATTAAAAAAAAGCACAAATTAGTGTTCCTACTTAAAAAGCATTGATTTTCTGGTTTCCTCCGTTCAGTGTCTCTTGATTCTGTCAGTTCATTTATCTGGCTCTTCGATCCTTTTTTCCTGACACAGATTTGCTCGAACCCTAAACCCTTAATGTCTGTAAACTAGTGTACTCCTTTATGCTGCACACCGCTCTCTTGGATCATTTTCCTCCTACATCAGCTAGATGACTGAACTCCAATAAGAAGCCAATGACTCTGCATTTTGTCCACAATGATCTATTCAGGGTGGATCCCATGTACTGAAGCGCTTATTGTTTTCTCTAATACTCAGTCAGCGGTTTTGCTTTGCTAAGCATCGAGTTGCCTGAGGGAAAAAGAAACAGAGAAATGGCAGGTGTTTGGGGGGGGGGGGGGCATTGCAGTGTTTCAGTACAGTGTCATTTCCTCTTATGTTTTCTACCCAGCAGAGGCAGAGAATCACATCCCTTCCCGAATTCCTGACCTCCTGGAATCGCCCCCGCAAACACAACCTGCTGCTCTTGAGAATAAGAAGCTTTCAAAGAGACCCGGTAGGTGTGGAAGGTTAGGGGAGTTGGGGTTAGGGTTAGGGTTAGGTTTAGGGTTATCTTATCAGTATTCCAGAGGATTACTACTGAAGATAAATAAAAAATATTGTTAGGTATGTGGATTCATTTTAGATGCTGAAATTACTTTGTAATACATTTTGCTTTTATAAATTATGCCATTTGTACTTATCAGTTTACATTTCACTATCAATCGTCAATTGTAATTTTAAATGTGCTAATTTGAATAAATATTTCCACTTCTGTGCTCTGTAGCACCTTAACGCACCACTATTGATGGTTTGTAGTTAGACTGGACACTAGGAACATGACAAGCAATGTAGCTGTGGATTAGATCGGGTACTGATCGTGTTTTTGTGTCTGTGATGCACATTAAATAAACAAATACCAGTTTGTGGGTGACAACAGTTGAGTGAAAAGTTTTGGGTTTAAATTTAGTCTTCAAATGCAGGTTCTGGATAAAAACTGAAATTTCAATGACCCTAATGTCATTATTGTAGCTGCCAACAATGAGGAATAAACTTACTAGGGAATAAACATTTATTACAGTTGCAATAACAGAATAATATCTTGTCATCCCCCCCTCCCCCCAATTTAACCAGTGTGCGCCATGGAAATCTACGTACAAAAAGACAGGGAAACTGGAGACACCGTGATACTCTCGGCCTCGGCTGTGAGTCCGCAAGAAGCCCGGCACAGGGGTGTTAAGGTTTTTGACGACGGCTGCAAGATGGTGTATGAGGTGCAGTCAGGGCAGCCCCCCGCCGTGGAGAACGGCCTCCACACACTGACCTCTTCAGAGGTAGATAAAATATTGCAGCTTGTTAACCAGTCTCACGGTCATGAGGCTGCAAGCAGGCTGATGGTCACTTCTCCTGACCCAGATACTGACGCGAGCAGTGGGGGTCTGGGGAAAAAGGAGACACACATGCACAAAGAGGCCAAGCTGCAGATGATGCCTGGGTCACAAGGCAAGCAGGCAGCCAGTCAGACCAGATACGAATATAAAGGCGAAGTGATGGAGATGCCCGAGGCCTCGTCAGAGAAGCCTGTCACTATGTTATTCATGGGCTACCATAACGTGGAGGATGAGGAGGAGACAAAGAAACTGCTGGGTTTCAATGGCACAATTAAAGCAGAAATCGTGCTGATCGACGAGGACGATGAGAAGTCCCTTCGAGAGAAGACGGTCACCGACATATCTACCATGGACGGCAACGCGGCAGACCTGGTTTCCGGTCAGCCTCTGTCGGACACGACCGAACCGTCATCTGAAGGCAAGGACGAAAGTTCGGACAAGGAACTCCCAGCTCCAGGTAGTCACAAGAAACCCCGGTGTCACTGCTGTACTACAATGTGACCTTTTTCCTCTTTCACACCTGGAGCACATATCGAGGCTTTTCTTATCCCCAACTCCCACCCCGTTACTAACTGTATGCACATCACTTCTGTGACCTCGACGCCTCTCTCCCTTTCTCAGCTGACATTGTCTTCAGAAAGATGAATGGCTGCATTATTTCTCCAACCATAACTGCATGGTAAGGGGTCAGGGAGAGGAGTGAGCAGAACCTAATATACGCAAGATACTGAAGCTAAACAAAAATAACAATAAAATATACATTTTCACAGGAAAGACTTTTATAAAGTCGTAGACATAATGATGCAGAACAAAGAATGATATATCCTGATTAGATGCAAATGAAGAAGACTAAAGTTTGAATAGTTAGGAAATCAACCTGTCATATATGGTTTTACGGCATAAATTCCACCTCACATGTGCAGTGTTCCCTGGTGATTAACTTCAGATTTGAATTCCTGCATGCATTGCCTTTCATATTCACACTCACCATTTGTCCAGTGGCCTTATTACAGTGTGGACCTCCTGAGCAATTTAGCGAGCTTGGTGACGGTCATTTTCTGATTTTCAAAAGTGAACTTAGAAAATAAAATATTCCAGAAAAAAAGATTTCTTTTCCACCAAAATGATGTTTTACAATAGAAAGCTTTTATTGTACATAGAATATATAAAGCACAGGATATTCTGTTGTCCATCTGTGCCTTTTTAACAGTGTATTAGTAGAAGATGTTTATTTCAATTTTGTAAGTTGTTCTTCTTTATTAGCAACATTTTCAATTATAAGGGCATTATATTCATGACAGATTTCTACTACATTAATTTTTGATAAATCTTCAGCTGCATGTCCAGTATTTTAATTTTTCTAATCTCATTCGTGAAGAGGTTTAGGGTGTAAGTATAATTTATCTCAGACTTCTTCACTGGAATGTTAAAATATATGATATCCAGACTTATACTTAAAATGTACGAGTGCATAAATGAAACACATAAAAATGATATCTTTCAAACATGTAAAACAGTCACTGCCATTTCTCTGTAACTGAAGTGAGCCACAAGGTTCTGGTTTACATGGCAACTTATCACGGTGCTACTGTTGGGGGACCTTGCGCTTTGCTGCTCTTTGAAACAGGTGTCACAGGAAAACTCTCTATTTATTAAAGCACATTCAATGCGGATGACATGATATGAAAGGGGTTTTACTCTGTTTACAGCACCTCTTCAGTTCTGTTTTCAGAATGAGCTATTTCATAGTAAATCTGGTGAAACCTGCAGGGAAAATTTTGTGTAATGGCTTAAACTTTCAAAGGTGAACAGACCTTTGATGTGACATTTATATTTATACACATCCATATTAAATATACAATAAGTACATTACAATCAGTAATATTAGCACACTCAACATGAAAATGATCTATGAAAATAGATGAAAGAAATAAAAGTTAAAAGTAAGTTTATTGAAACAAAGCCATTTTAAAGAGGAACATATACAAGGACGAGTAACCCAAGGCTTTATCCTGCACTTTGTCTTGCCAGCTGCTGTCAGTCCTTCTCCTTAATATTCACACCCATCAGAATGTTGATAAAAATTAATGCCAGTCCAGCATGATCAGATGTGTCAGTGATAATTATTCAGGACAGAAATCTGAACTGGCACTGCACACGTTTCTGTGAATCACAGGCGATGGATTTATCAGAATGCAGGCTGAGTCACTTAATGTTCCCACCGATCTGAACTGAACTGAAAACACGTAAATGCAGCAGATAGTTCTGCTAAGATCCGTATCTGCTACAAAGCCAGGAGAAACGCCACACTCAAAAATTTGATACCAATTAATAAAATATACATTAGGGCAAAAATATGTTAGACTTTAGTTGAGACCATTTGGATAAGAATTCTCCCTGATAGGTATATAAGACGTTCATCTCAGCTCTTTATCCGTGTAACATAGAGCTGTATGCTTCAAATTCTGTTTTATTCAAGACCAGTTGTTACAAAAATACAAATATGACGTGTTGAAACATAAGTGATAATATTTGCTTTTAAATGGAGATAAAAGACTATCTCTGTCGCTATTACATTATCCCTGTGTAGTAGGGTTAGTAATGTGCAAAAGCTGTTGACTTATATTTTTGATGCATTTTAAATTTAAGCAAAGAGTTTGGGGAATACATTTTTGCTTACACCTCGAATGAAACTATTTCTTAGAGAATGTTGAACTCTCTGGTATGTGATGTTAATGAAGAATGGGGTTAATATATTGGATCAGTGATACTTTTTCTCTGAAGATAAAGTTACTAGCTTGTTGATTTCAGCAGACTGACATGTGACCTTTGGTTTGACACAATTTTCCAGGTTTATTAGGTATGTTTTCAGTCAGTGACTGTCAGCGTTTTACTTGAGAAATTTACCCTTACCCTGCATGTAAGGCGGGAGTAGGGTTACCGAATGATGTTCTAGAAGATATTGCTAGGATGCCTACCAAGAACTGCACACATCTATTATTGATATTTTGGATAATTACTGCCATTATTAATATATATATATATATACTAGAATTTTGAAATTAAATAACTTAGTATATACAGTATTAATGTATACGTTGTCTATATTCCAATGCCAAAAATAGTCGGTCTTTCAGTGCCATCATCTCTCAAATTGTTATTAGGTTTACGGGGGGTTATTTATATATATATTGCATCATTTTGATGTGCTGAATTTTAGCATTTTCACATAAGCATAGCAGGCCCACAGATCTGTTGTCTCTGTACTGATAATCAGATTATTTTTATACAGTATTCATAATCGCAGACTGGCCATAATTTCGCTTTGGTTTGAGATGTGAGGTTGAAGCTTTAGTAGTATTTTTTTGTGTGTGTTAAAGAGAAATTAAATCCTGCTCTGACTTTAATTGAGATCTGTATTTTTGTAACCTGCAATGTATTTTAATGTTCCCACCCTCTCTTGCTATTATAATCTCTTTGAGTATCTCTTCCTCTCATCAGCGGTTGCCATGACATGCTTGTACGTGGCTGCTCTTTTGTATGGTGTAGTCAAATAAACTGCATTTCTACTGTGCCCACTCTGTCTGTGCTGCAGTTCTTTCCCTAACATCCTCTGCCTGTGGCCAGGCACTGTAGCTGCATCCCTGCCACCTTTTCAGTAGAACTAACCTCCCTTGTCTCCACTTTGTCTGCCTGTCACCTCCAAGACTGCCTTGCTGACATTATTCACACCCAAAAGATATCAGTCCAAATTTACACCAGCACACTTTCTATACTTTTTTCAATGGAAAAAACAAATCTGCTTAAACCTAGAAAATATACTTCATGCCACTGTGAAGTAACTTTATTCATAAAATAGAGCCTAATGAACGATCTTGCCTGCTGATTTTGTACTAGGATGACTGGTTTTTCATATTATAACTGACTCGCATTTGCGTTATTTTGTTTACTTTCTCACCCTGCGATGGGCTGGCCCCCCATCCAGGGTTGTTCCCTGCCTCGTACCCAATGCTTCCGGGATAGGCTCCGGACCCCCCGCGACCTAGTAGGATAAGCGGGTATAGAAAATGGATGGATGGATGGATGGATGTTTATTTTCTCCATGTGTTTGAGGTTTAAATGTGTGTGTTATGTTACATTTTTTTCTGGGGATTTGATAGATTGCCATCCAGTTGAACATGGTTTAAAAAATGTTGCTAATTCCGACCACAATAAGAACTGAGCAGGGGGCTCCCACTGTGTGATGCTCCGGTCTGTCAGTTTTCATATAGCAGGATAATGATAATAGTAATTATACGTTTTATTTGTAACATGCATTTCTCACACCCAGTATGCTACAGTAAAAAAAGGAGAAATTGCTGGTAAAAGTAAACCAGTGAAGGAATGAAATAGAGGCTAGAGGCAATAGTAGTAATAATATTAACTAGATAAATAAAAATAAAGCACATAATAGTATATTATTTGTGCCCCCTCAAGTCAATACTGTCTAAATAAGTGAGTCTTGAGTCTTTTTACTTAAAGCACTGTTGAATAATGCAATATACTGTAGATACCTTCATAATGCGTTATAATCCATTCATAAAGCTATAACTATTTTAAAAAGGCGTAATACATTATAGCCATGTGCATTGTGCATTATGAATGATCTATGAAGCTGTCATCTATAATGCTCTATGAATAACTTAATGCATTATAATGGCTTATACTGACCACTTAATGCCTTATGAAGGTATGTATAATGCATTATGATGACTGCTTTAAGTAAAGGGCAACTGTCTTTAAAACTTTGAGACTGGGTGCAGTTTTTACTTCATCGAGTAGGGTTTCACACAGCACAGGAGCTTGGCAGCAAAAGCCACTGTCTCCCATGTGTTGTAGTCCAATATGAAGTGAAAAACGAAGCCCGCCCCCCTAATTCAGCCTTTATGACGTACAACCCTTACAGTGAAAAGCTGAAAGCTGATTTATATTTAGAATATTGAGAGATGTACCCAGCGATGTTTGAGCATGGCTAGTCCTCATGCCAGGCTGTGACATTTGCCTAAGATCTATCAGATGAATCTGCCAATTGTTGGAGGGACTGAGGAAATGCAGGAAGGGGTGGAGCCCAAGCGTAATCAGTGGGTGATGGACGAATGGGAGGGTCAGAGTTAGGCGGGAAAAGGAAGTGGGTATTATTCGCTGTGTATTATATCAATAGCCTAGGTCTACCGTGTTGTTCAGGTTGCTGTCGCCGTAGCAACAGATGAAACATTAAACAATAGCATTCATATCTGCGTTCATTTCATTACATTCCACGCATGATGATGCGTGACTCAGCAGGTTCGGTCGGCAGAGTCACTTCTCCATTGAAGCCATGAGCTCAGCCTCTAACCCTGAATTAAACCACACACCGGCTGATCCTGCTTTCGCAACTGCACGTCGCCTTGGGGAGAAAAGCCTCTGCTTAGTAAATATAAATGTTAAGTTACTTAGAACTGCATCCCAAAGAAGGAAACTGGAAGAGAAGGGAATGAGCATCCTCTAACGCGCATAAGTCTCGCCATGGTTCTTATGTTCTTATGTTCTTATGACACACGCATGCAAATATTCGCGTCCATTCCCGTATTTTAGGGTAACTTTCCTCTTCTCTCTCTGTTTTTGTTACGAGATGCCAGAAAAGTCAGATACATAATTCAGAATTCAAAGCTCTGCAGTCTAGGGCTTATGTGTGCAGTGGGTGAGCAGTGAATAAGTAAAAATAAAAGTTGAAAAGTAAAATAACACATCTCATTACAACCAATTGTTTCAACATTACTATATTAATGTGAATATGCATCCTTTTCACGCCAGCTTCACATTAAAATTAATAGGCTTTATGTTTCCAATAACCTCTCTCAGATAAGCATGCACTCTGTTAAACAATGATCCTCTTGACTGGCTAAATAAAGGATGAAGTGAAATTCAAATTTAGGAGATTTCCTCTCCCACACACCCTCATCTCTAAATCAGTCCTCAGAGGAGAATAACGCTCTACATTATATGAATAACGTAGCTTTGTGGTCATTTCTGCCCTCTGGTTCATTGGTCCCATGTTCACTGCGCTCCATCAAAGTAGCTACGAAATACACATGGATGCACAATATCCTGTATAGTGTGTAATTAATCAGTTTAATCAGTTGTTATACTTGTTTAGTTTTCTGCCATAAATTAAATCAAAGGCGCAATTGTTTTTTTTTGTTTCAAAAATGGTGAAAGGTTATGTATTGGTAATGCAGTTAAAACGTGTTTGCTTTTGCGTACCCAGTGCTGAGTGACGGTTTGCTTGACAGGCCCAGTGCCGATGTCCGAGCTGATGAAAGCAGACTGCCGTGCACTGGCTACTGCACAGATCATCAGCACTGCAACGGTGAGTTATTTGGTTTTACTTATTTCTCCAATCTTTTTCCAAAATGTAAAATAAGTCATATCATAGCTAGTATTACATTCTACACTTTGGCAGAGAATTCAAGAATCCCTGCTCCTTGTTTTATTTTGGTATTGTCACATCCTACCCTCCACATCCAAATGACCCTCCTATCTCTTCCCTAGTGTGACCCTAAGATGCTACGCCTGTTATTCGTTTGTCTTTCCTCTCGTTCCTAACCCTTGTGGTAATCACTCCCAGATGCCTCTCATTAGCTCCCACATACAAGTGCTTCCCAGTCCTGTGTTCCCCAAGCAGGTCATTGACATCATACCTTTGTGTTGCCTGTGCCCTACCTTGCTCCAGTCTTCCCTTACAATCCTGTTTATTCCCATCTTCGTTCATTAAGTTCAATAAAACCTCTCATTGTTTCGCCACCACACCTGCCCCGAGTCCTTCGTCCCGTCGGTTGTGACACACGTCAGTAACTGAATTCTTTTCATAGATTTCTTTAATACATCCTTCATACCTATTATGCAGTGTGATCCAAAAAAAAATGTGAACCCCCCCAAAACATACTGTTTCTACATCAAAAAGCTCTGAAAAATCAGTTGTTGTTTTTTTGAAGAAACAATTTCAGCACAAGTTGCTCATTTATTTATTGCCCATAATTATCCTCAATGTCTGTCGGTTGGTACATTTTTTATTTGAATGAATGTACAGTTGTGCTCAAAAATATACATACACCTGAGTGTAATATGCTCAACATATAATTTCCTGTTTAATATTCATCATTCAGTGCATTCCTACAATAATTTCAATCAATCTTCTTTATTTTCATGAATGATTGCAACTCTGTCACTTTCAATGGTTTTACATACACAATGCAGTTATTGTAGTTACAAAATTAGTGGGTCTAAAGTTTACATACATCCCAACCTTCTATTGTCTAATACTTTGTTGCATTGCCATTAGCTTTTAGAACTGCAGTCAGTCTAGCAGGATAACCATCAGTTAGCTTTTACAGACGGAATTCTCACCCATTCCTGCTGACAGAAGTTGTACAGTTCATTCAGATTGGTGGGTTTCCATTTGTGGACTTTTTTCTTAAGTTCATTTCACAAATTCTCCATAGGATTTAAATCCGTGCTTTGAGCTGGCCATTCCAAAACATCGATTTTGTTCTGCCGAAGCCATCCTGTGACCAACTTGGGGGAATGCTTTGGGTCGTTGTCTCGTTTAAAGGTCCAACAACGTCCCAGGCCCATCTTTCGAGCAGACTGCTATAGGTTCCCCTGAAATATGTCCAGGTAATCTTCCTTTGATCCTCCTTCTCCATGACCATCTCTTACACACAGTGCTCCTGGACCACTAGCAGCAAAACAGCCCCATAGCATGATGCTGCCACTATTATGCTTCACAGTGTTCTTTGGGTTCTATGTTCTATGGGTTGAGGGCCTCTTCTTTTTGTCGCCAAACATACTATTGGTCATCAAAGCCAAAAAGTTCCATCCTCGTTTCATCAGACCAGAGAACATTCACCCAGAATCCTCTATCTTTATCCTTGTGCTTTCTTGCATACCCCAGCCTCGCCTTAAGGTGGCGTTCTTGTAGAAGGGTCTTTCTTCGTGCTCTGCATCCCCTTAGCCCATTATGACGTAGGACCCTCTGGACTGTGGACAGTGGGACATTGATTCCTGAAGCCTTCAATTCTTGGCATACTTGTTTCTTTGTCACCATGGGATTGAAGCAGATCTTTCCACCCAATGCCCTCTCATCAGTTGGTGTCAATTTCCACTTCCAGTCTTTGCTGCCCCACACTTGAGATATCTCTGGCTGGATGACCTCGGTACTCCTAGTTGCCTGGCTATGGCACCTGGGGAGTTTCCCGACTTCTGCATTATTGTTGTTGTTCTTAGGTCTTCAGAGTGTTCATTTCCTTTTCCCAAGTTGGATCGAGTAGAAATGAGGCATTAGCAGGTGACTCTGGCCCTTTATACAGCCCTGGTTGCACCACCTGAAGTAATACAAATGAATTGCTATCAAGAACCAATTGGACAGACATGAAAACCATTTGGGGATAATCCACGCTGTTGCAAACGCAAAAAAGCACCAGATCACCCTGGTGTATGTGAACTTTTGGCCTACTAATTTTGTAACTTCATGAACTGAACTGTGAATAAAACCATTGAAAATGAAAGAGCTGTTGAAATCAGTCATGGAAATAAAACAGATTGGTTGACATTATTATAAGAATGCACTGAATGTTGGAGATTAAACAGTAAATTATATATGAATGGAAGTTGAATGTATTTCACTCAGGTGTATGTAAATTTTTGGGCACAACTGTATGTAGATGCACCAGTGTATTACGATTCCAATTGTAAATCCACTCGTGTTTGCTAATTGTTAAAGAAGTATAGTGTGTCTAATATATCCCTAGTTACAGAAAAAAAGAAGAAGGAAGAATCACAGGGACACATTTTAAACATCTCATTTCACTAGGATTCTGTTTATATACCTAACCTTTCATCAAACCACTTTTGGGTAGCCTTCCTTCTCATATAAAGCGTACTGCCGGCTGTGGCCTGACACCATTACCAGAACTGGGGAATATTCTCAGGGAAAGGCTTTCCAAGGGGCCCGCAGCCGCAAGTGACGCTAAGAAGCACGTAGAAACAGCAGAAGAAACTAAAAATGGAATGGGCCCATAAGCAGCACAAAGGCATGTAACTCTTAGAGTATTTTTCACGCGTCACCCGCAATGGAACCACGCGTCACCCGCAATGGCGCCACGCGTGCTGAAAATTCTGTCTCTGGGGTTCCAGTCACTCAGGTCCAGGAGCCTGAAGTCTGTGCCCAGCGTGAGAAAAATTCCGACGTCCTGTTGTTTTAAAAGTGTGTGTGTGTTTTTTTTTTTTTTTTTCAGGCAGAAACGAAAAGAAAAAAAAATTCTCACAAATGGCTAACTTAAGACGTTTTCTCGATGGCCAGGTCTGGATAAGGTTGGGGCGGATGGTAACACTTTATTTCACAATTACTTGAGGGGGTACAAATTACTACTCAAGCAAAATCATGAACTCCATTAAATACATGAACCGTTATGATTGGTTCATGATGAACGAACATCAGATCATTATGTA
Organism: Stomatorhinus ivindoensis; assembly: GCA_019775895.2. NCBI lineage: Eukaryota > Metazoa > Chordata > Actinopteri > Osteoglossiformes > Mormyridae > Stomatorhinus > Stomatorhinus ivindoensis. The sequence goes on from JABFEB020000113.1 coordinate 19,675,096, forward strand.
ACTAAGACATGGTTTCTGGTTACATAACAGTGTACTACTACATTATTTGTGCTCCGTTAAGTAAAGTGTAATTGAGGTGATTATTACTGGTTTGTTTTTACATGGAGAGAGGCAGAGAAGGTTTCTGGTGGTCTCCAGATCCTTTCTCTGAGCTCCATTTCAGCTGGTCACATTTTCGTTGTGCAATACAGGAAGCCAACTAAACAGCCACTCTTACAGTTGAGATCTTTACTGGAACACTTGCAAGTGGGGTCTGCCAATTGAAGGGGAGTGTGACCCCATCCAAATTCCTTGGAAGTTTAGTTAGATTCATTAGAATTTCCAAGCTCATGGGCCATTTTTTGGAGTGTTAGAAATTGTATGTCTCTTGTTTCATATATGATTTTCCCCATGCATGATGGCAGCCTGCAGATGGTGCATTGCTGAATATGTTACTGCACCCAACCTTTTTCAGAAACCTTACGCTGACAGTCATGGGACTCTACAGCAGTTCAAGCAGCAGATAGATTTGTCCCGTGCATCATAATAACTCAGAAAATGAAGTCACCAACAAAATATTTATACTGGATGATTGTGACTGAATCCCTGTGATGATCACATTATACAGTTTTATGCTCAAGAGTGGAATGGTTGCAATTTCCACTCTTCTCTGAAATATTTAGCTGGCTTTTTCTTTGAGAACATCATGCATATGTACATCTGGTTCTTTGGGATAGCGATCCACCACAGGGCGTGGACAGACAGTATGAGCAATTCATAGGCACATTCGCTTAAATACATGTGTCAGGACTGCGGGAGGAAATTCGAGTACCTGGAGGAAATCCGTGTAACCCAGGGAGAACATTCCAGAGCATACTCACCCCCACCCCACCCCAGACTGGCACTGCTTTATATTATTCTTATTTATTTATTTATTTATTTATTTATTGTTCAATCCTGTATATTTTTCCTCTCCTTCATGTTCCTGTATTTATTGCCTTGTACCCTATTTCACACTTTATATCCTATGAAAACCCCTCCCCTTGTCACTTGCTGTTGTATATTGCACTGCGGCCCCATGGGACACCATTTCCTCCCACTGCATGCCTGTATATGAATGGTATGACTATCAAGTCCACTTGACTTGACCCTACATTCACACTGGCGGTGAACCACCCTGGACAACTCAGTTCAACACAATTTTTGCGATTCATAGATCATTGCTGGTGCAACTGACCTTAGTGATTCAGGTTAAACAGATCTTGTTCTCTACCTGTGGTCAGTTATTTCTGTGTTGTCTTGGCGACACTTGAAGATGTCACTCACCCTTCCTGGCAGATGAATGGTTTAACCCAGAGGTAACCCAGAGATCTATTCTTCCCTAAGCGCCAAATTGCACCAGCAACACAAAGTGAATTTCCACTGCAGTGAGATCGATTGCTTGCACCACATTCAGTTGTATTTTGGACTGGAAGGGGACTGGAGTCTCCTGGTTTGTGACCAGTGGTTTAACCAGTAACCCCTTCGAGACCTGCCAAAGGGTATTGTACCAGTTTGCTGGAGGCCTGGGTCAGTTTTGCTGGAGAATCTGCTTTTATGGGGGAGGGGGGGGTTGCCATACTGGAGCTTCTGAATTTTCCAAATATTTCCTATTTCTGAAGATTTTTCCAAACTGGTTGATTTCCCCAGCAAATGACTGAAGACTAAAACAAGACGTAATTCTTAAGCATATTTAAACTGAAGCTTAAGTTGTTTATTTAGCTACATGGCAGCAAAACATTTAACAGTCGCATGTAATAAATGCGCCCTACTGTTGTTTTCAAACTTACTGTTGATTAAAAGAGTGACTTTCAGAATTTGGTGTTTATGGAACTATTTAGGCAAGATTTGGTTCTTTGAACCAGAAAATAGTAATAATGCCTGCAGTTCTACAAAGACTAAAAGGAAGATTATCAATTAATCAACCGCACATGGTCTTATATTCAACAGCAAATAGCCATGATTGGCCAGAAAGAGTTAGGAGGGAGTAACGCCTTAAAGCACACCCAGTAGATTACTCTACTTGAATTAAATGAATCTTTTTAGGGTGAAACTTAAACATGGATGCGTGAGAAGACAAAAGGCTCCCGGGAATGGGGGAGAATCATTCCAAATGTGTGAGACTCGCGGAATGCGTGAGACTTGGCAAGTCTGGCCCTTCTGTATGAGGTGTGGGGACTGTCTCAAAACCATCTGCTTACAATTCCTGCGCACAACTACACATATCCTAATAGTAAATAATAATAATAATAAGAAGAAGAAGAAGAAGACTATCAAGTGAATTGAAATATATGACAAACAAAACCCTGTGGACCTCCTGTCAGATTCAGATGTCAACTGCAATTACATTCTTTAACTGATGCTGGCATTTCTGACCTCATTCAGTCACTTTTTGTAACGGTATAGTGTTAATGATTAATTCATTACATTATGAAGAAACGCTAGAAGTCAGGGACATACCTCATTACTGAGCAAATATATCTGTTTTTAGATGTGGTAACTTAATAAGTTTCGGTTGTTAATAAGCTTTTTGGCATTCATAATTACTAATGATAATTCTTCACAAAATGTATAAAGCTTTCAACGTCTAATTTTGACCCCCAGTCCAGTGTTCCGTTTGTTTTTCACAGTCAAATAGGAAACAAAGGCAGGATAAGGGCCAGATTGTTTCAGTGGACTGGAGGTGGGGGGGCAGTAACCCGAGCTAATACACGGGAACTCGTTTTGTTGCGTCGTAGTCATCAGAGTCCCATTGCGCTGGAACGAAACAGAAACCTCCAGAACTACACTATCCATTCATTATTCAGGGTCGTGCTTCAGAGGAGAGAAGCAGGACACGGGATCGCGCTTAAATCCTCAGTATTATGCAAGTCAGTCCCCCCGCAGACGGCAGCACAGCGCTCTCACAATCCGCACGGATTCGCCGAGCGTGCGCATCTCCGCTCCGGCTCAGGACGGTTTGTACGGTAATACTGTACACGCGCTCCGTTATTACCGCACTCGACCGGAACGGAAACTAATATCACTCTGGAGTACAGAAGATTATTTCCCCGAAATCAAGTCCTGTGATGAGGTAAATTATAAAATGCATACAAACTGTGCGTGCGTGTGTACATACAACAGATTTTCTAATGAAAGTTTTTGCTATTTTTAATCTATCCATTCGAGTATGACCTGTAAACATACTAAATATATAATTTTAACGAAAGATTCATTACTGTTATTCCTAATAATCTGTACTAGAAAAAAGAGGAAGAAGCACGAATGGTAAAGATTCATAATGCCATTTTTACCACTAGTAGAGTTTACGAAAATTACAGGCTTCTCGTTAGATCTATGAAGGACATGGTGTCGTGTACACATTACATTTTAAAGCGTCAGGGAGCTGCACTACTGAAGGGTGTCCTACTTTAGTGTAAAGATATCTGTGGTTCAGCTCGAGTCTCTGCCCTGGACAAGCAGCAAACCAAAACAGTGACACATTTTGCAGTCACACCCATGTCTTGCACCCAGCGGCTGTCCCATAACTATTGTTATAAACCTGTGCGTTGTAAACGGCAAGTATATATTCAAAGTCTAAACAAATCCTGAAGACTTATAGTAATGGGAAAATTATTCAGTAGGATACTACATTTTCTACTGCAATGGTTAGAAGATTATATTTAAATAATATATACATTTCACTATCAAAGCTTAATAATAGCAAACACTGGAACCATCAGGCCTACATACCTGTAGCTTTCGACACATGAAAACTCCTGATTCACTGGAGACTGACTTTTTATGAGGTTGTGTAGATGAGATGTGGAATGAGGTTGTGTAGATGAGATGTGGAATGAGGTTGTGTAGATGAGATGTGGAATGAGGTCCTGTAGATGAGATGTGGAGTGAGGTTCTGTAGATGAGATGTGGAATGAGGTTCTGTAGATGAGATGTGGAATGAGATCCTGTAGATGAGATGTGGAATGAGGTTCTGTAGATGAGATGTGGAATGAGGTCCTGTAGATGAGATGTGGAATGATGTCCTGTAAATGAGATGTGGAATGAGGTCCTGTAGATGAGATGTGGAATGAGGTCCTGTAGATGAGATGTGGAATTAGGTTCTGTAGATGAGATGTGGAATGAGGTCCTGTAGATGAGATGTGGAATTAGGTTCTGTAGATGAGATGTGGAAT
>JABFEB020000113.1:19683104-19693414 GCA_019775895.2 Stomatorhinus ivindoensis
ATGCTGGATCAATTCAGCTCAGTAATGTTTTGGAAGGCATAAGGAGAGAAACCCAGTGTTGTGGTAAGAATTATCTGAGGATCGTGTTAAATTAATCCAGTGAAGAAGGATGGGGAAAGCACTGGGGTTGTACGTTATGCTTTCGGTTCTAACGTGACTGAATAGTCTATGCATAAAGGACTTTCAGATAGGCCTACACATTCAGTACAATTAAGATTCCGCCAGTTGGAACTTTTACTTTTACTGAATCAATTGTTTGCCTTGTTCTTTTGCATATTGCATTCTTATGAGACATTTCTCTTTTCATTAGAAAAGTCAGTGTAAGTAGAATAGTGTGATACATGGAGGCAGTGTTTGCACACAGTGTTTTATAATACAGATGTTTTTGAGCACATGGCGTTTTCCCACTGCAATAGTTATTGTAATCTGCTAGTTAAACTTTATGTTTTATAAATGTATCTCTTTTCTTCTTTTTTGTAAGGCACGTATGCACGACCCAGGCTTTGAGCACATTTATCACGGGAACCGAGTGAGAATGCAGACTGTCGGCCCGTGAGCTAGCAGGACGCGCTTTGTAGTCTGCTGTTAGGCTTCGCTGGAAGACACGCTCCAAATGCAAGCTGCAAACCTGAAGTAGTTAACCTTTTATGGCCTCGTAATTACTTCCAGATGTTGGGAGCCGAGCACATTGCACAATGCTGAATTTCAGTCAAAGGAGAGACCAACAGAATAAGTTTAATTCTAAAATATGCAAAGGGGGCTGAAGACGCTCGTCATGCAGTTTTCATGTCTGCTTGGCTTTTGACTGTTTTTGACCAGTAAAAGAAACCATATCGTTCTAGTGTGTTTCAGTTAAACTAAATAAGATAAACTTATTATATATGAAACACCATAAAAACCAAAGTATTACGTGACACATCTGTATATGTAAATGCATACCTTTAAGCTTAGACTACTTTGGATACGCTTGAGTCATGTGCAATGTAGCTGTTTTATGGGAAATAAAGTACTACTAAGATATTGCATGCATGCTTCATTAGTTTGTCACGTGTGGGTTATTTAGTGCATTCCTGTATTTGTCGGTTTCAGAATGTAATTGCAGCCATACAGTCCTACACTCTCAAACCAAAACGACATTATTTGTTAACCGTCCCGCATTTGTGCTTTTAAATTCTTTAGCCAGTATATTTGGTAATTAAGCTGCCAGTTCACATGAGATCACCAATCACCTCACTGTAAACCGTCAATGTCCTGACTGGAGCTGGTTGACCGAAGATGTAAAACGGGGCCGGCTCTGTCTTTTCGGGGAACCTCAGGCAAAACTTTACTTAGGAGATCTCTCTGACAAGAAAAGTGATCATTTCGCTTCCTCCACAAAGCCGGTAATTTGGGGCTTTAGTCAGCCAACCACTCGAGACGGCCCTGGGGTAAAAAGCTATTCCTGGCTAGGCTATACTGGTGTGATGTGTGTAGTCTTTTTATATTGTGGAATTTAATTATATGTACGTACAAATAAATTCTTGTGTCATATTTGCATTTTCGCCTTCTTGATTACATTTGTTGACTGTTTGCTCACACCCTGGTTTGCCCTTTTAATTTTTGGGCATTCTGTCTCTACTTCATGAATTAGCAAACCATCATATTCACAAATGTTAAATATGTCTGAGCCTGTGTCCTGTAGCCTAATTTATTTCTTTGGGATGCAATATAAACCTGTAAGAACAAAACCAACATTTTCTGTTTGAAGTTTGTTAAAAAACATGGTAGGTCAAAAGAGCAATAATTCATAACGAGGCACCACAATCTGGAGTGTAAATTATGATGTTTATTTTTGCAGATTCATTTTTTTTTACCATTCACACTAAATGATGAAACTATGATGGGATGGCAGAATTGGAAAAAGATGTGGTCTCTTCTAAGATATCTCTAATATCTTATCCTAATATTGTCTTTCACCGTGTTTTGTTTACTTTTTTTCTGTGTACTTCTCTGCTGCCTGCCATTCTGCTGTGGCCTGGGTACCTCACTGCCTGTGTCTGTGCCAGGGAACACGAACTGTTGACTCAAGATGCTCTTGAACGGTTTCGAGTTTTCAACAAATCATTCGTCATTGAATGGGGGGCAGCGTGTGGCTCAGTGGGCTAAGCCTGTGTGCCTGTAATCAGAAGGTTGCCAGTTCAAACCCAGCCTCAGCATGTCGGTTGGTCCTTAAGCAAGGCCCTTAACTCCTGGGTGCCGCTTTGCAGACAGCTTACTCTACGTAGATCAAGTCGAGGGAGGCATAAAGACAATTTCCTCATGTGGATCAATAAAGTTTTGATTATTAATATTATTAACTGGAAGAGAAGTATGTTGAGACGAGCATAGACAAGCAGCAATTAGGCCGAAAGCAAATGCAGCGTCAAAATGTAAACATAGCCGACCAAAGGAAAGACGGACTTTAATCGTCACAGCAATTCTGTACATATTACAGCTTTTTGATGTGGAAAATTTGTAGTAATTTGCAGAATTCACTAACCAGTGCAGTCAGTCCGCCACATCAATATAATGTTTGACAACTTTTAGGCAATGGTATCATTATTTTTAATAATGTAAACAATAAACAGGAAATCATTTTATGTTCATATTATGACACAACACCTCGTTTTTCATACTTCCTGATTTTGTCTTTTTTTTTAGACATCTTCCAAAGATGCCAGTCAGTTGAAGAGAGAGATTCCCTCAAAGAGTGTCACTTTCCTTGACTCAGTCAACGTGATATTCGGAGGTATAAGTATCATGGAGGCCCCACCAGAAAGCCTAGATGATTATTACCATTCAGGTGGCCCTGATACCATGGAGGACGTACAGGAAACACTGAACAGGGATGCTGCTATGGAAGGACTTCACTCTGACAAGGGAGCAAACTGCTGGGATCCTGAAACCACATCAGAGGAAACTTCTGCTGAATTTAAGACAATCAATATCCCTGACACAGGTGCATCTTTTCTACAATACAGCTGTCAACATGCTGATATGCAGTCACCATACAACAGTGAAGCAGCGACAGAAGGAATGAAGCAGGCCCCTTTGAACAGTGATGGTTCAGAAAAATACAACGGTCACTCAGGGTTAGTCGACACGGATTACAAAAAGCTTCTCGGGGATACAACTGTGACAGCAATAAAGAAGGAGCCCCGCTTCGAGCTTCGGGCTTTCCAGGAAGAGAAGAAACCTTCTAAGCTCTTTGACACGCCGGTAAAAGAGCAATTTCACGTGAAGAAAGTTAGACCCTCTGAAGAGATGGCAGAGTTGGAAAGGGAACGACTGGAGCTGATCAGAGGCCAGGCAGTCAAGAAAAATCCTGGCATAGCTGCAAAATGGTGGAATCCCCCTCAAGAAAAAACCTTAGAGGAAGAACTGGACCCAGAGCAGCTTGCGTCACATAGGAGGTATGAGGAAAGGAAGCAAAAAAGGCCAGAAATGTCAAATATGCCACTAGCATCATCAAAACCGATTGCAGTCCCTGCTGTACCAGCAGAAATCAGCAAGGAGGATGTTGTCATGGAGCAGATCGGTTTCTCTGTGGCACGAAGCCAGTTCCTTCAGATGGAGAATAACAGGCCAGCCCAAAAAAGAGACGTTACTCCTAAGATCTATTCTGCCAAACCCTTCAGAACTTCAAATATTACAAATGTAGAAAAGCCAAACACTATAACTGCTGAGATTTATGTTACTCAAGATATCAGCCAAGTCACCGCATTGAAATCCCACAACAACTGCTATGCTGTAGGGGAATCTCCCACTAATCGCTCAACTGAGAACGTACCAGAAAACGAGATTAAAGACAATGACGAAACATGGGTAGATGATGAAGGCTTCATACCTGTACGGGCTGTGATGACTTTCCTTAAGGGCGAAGAGCCAGATACCTTCACGGAGTCTTCCTTTAAGCCAGAGGAAGCTGATTATGGATTCAATTATCTTTCCCTCAAATCTCAGGGGGATCAGAAACACTTCGGACTGGAAAATGTGAGTGACAGTGCTGCTCCCAGTGAGACTGTCACCATCTCTCTGACAGATCAGTCCCCTTCCATGTCATATATCGTCCAGACGGTCAACATTGGGCCAGAGCTGTCAGTTAACAAGCCTCTTATGTTGGAGGCTAATGACACAGATATTCTGACAGAGGAACAACTGGAATTCCACGCAGGCATTTTAGTCCAGAATGCCATCCAGCATGCGATTGCCCAGCAGACTGTGTCACAGGACCCAGAAGAGGCTCCAGACTATGAACAAAATACTGATCTCATACTACAGCCTTTGGAAGAGATCAATAAATGTGAAGATGAGTTGGTACCTCCCCTGGAATGCAGGAGTCCTTATAAGATAATTGAAACGACTGCACCTCCAACAGACATGGTCTCCAACAGTTACAGCGAGCCTCCGGATCGCTCTCCAAAATCCAGCGGACAGCCAGAGTTCAGCTATTTTAGTAAATATTCCCAGGCGGCTGAACTCAGGAGCACTGCCTCAGTAACAAGAAACCAAGAGAAGGAGGTGAGCCCGGGGCCCTTCAGGCTACGATCTCACAAGCAAGGGACCCTCTCCATGATCGAGGAGGAGATCCGCGCAACTCAGGAACGAGAGGAGGAGCTAAAGAGGCAGAGAAAGACACAGAGCAGCCTGAAGCAAGAGTCCAAGATCCTGCCGTCCAGGCTGAGCCCCACAGGAAGGACGGCACCTGGTAAGGATCACACTTCGTCACACTTTCATTAAAAGTCACAATTGTTTGTTTATCCAACTCTTCAGTGTTTGTCTTCAGAAATTATTGAGTATTTTACTTTAATCCTTTTGTGGATACAGTCATACACATTTAATCCACTTTTCCACTATACATGTTTCCACATTAAAATATGCAATCTGTTTTAGTAACATAAAACTAGTGAATATTAGCAACTTATGTGCTTTGATTTAAGTGGCAGAGAAAAGACTTAAGGTGGTATGGGTTACTTAAGGTGGTATGGGTTACTTAAGGTGGTATGGGTTACTTAAGACACTCTGCAGTGGACTGATTTTAGCAAAGACTTGGTACCATGGATTGGTAACGCTTGAGGCACAAATAATGCAGTATTATGCTCTTACTTATGTATCAATTAACCACAAACTAAGTCTTAGTTACATTCTGATCTCATGTTCATTCATCATTAATGAATTGTGAAGCATCGTATATCTTACATAGCTGCTATATTTCTTCATAATTTCTTTGTTTTTTTGTTTTATGTGTTTATTTAAACAATGACCGTGCAAAATAAAACATTAACCTTGTATAGCAAGGAAAGATGCATTGAACCAGGTTTTAGCAAATATTGCTGTTTTCTACCTGTAGTCCCTAAGCAGGTAAATGAAACAATAAATTAGAAACAGAGTAAAGTTTAAATGATGTATACAATACAGGTCGTGAAGTCATACAGACAGTATTTCAACCCTCTAATATCCCAGCCCTAATAATATAAAATACAGGTCACATTAGTGAAACACATATGCACCAACTCATATGATCTGACAATATTCATCTCTTTGTTAAACTACTAAGAGATACAAAATTTGTACATAAAATGCGCTGAGTTGGTAATTTGTTCCATTGATTTATAGCTGAAAAGAAAAAAGATGATTTAACAAAAGCAGTTTTACGTTGTGGAATACTGCATTCTCCTCTTAAACTAGATCTAGTTGCTTGTGTTTTTTCAGAGTACAGTGCAAAGAGCAGAATGAATGCAAATGATTTTAAAACATAAACAGACATTTGAGTACATTGTTACATTTTGTAAATGTAAAATACCATATTTAGCCAATATGGTAAAATGATGATATTGACGTGTTTTTGTCATGAATTTGAAGGGCATCTTTATATAAGTGATTCAAGTGGTCCTAAGGTTGCTTTTTACATGCCTGAGACCAACTTCTGTAATGCAATATAAAAAATGCGGAATAATCATGCCATTTAAACAGAGATACTCTCAACAGTAAGAGAGCATCTAACATGTCTAAAATTTGCCAAATTAAATTTCAATGTGTTTCCAAACTTTTTAACATGATTTTTAAAACTATGCATTGGATCAAGGTTAACACCCAAATATTTGAACATTATTATTTTAATAATAATATTATTAAATTATAATAATATTATTGTTCCACTTTTTTTATTTACTGTAATATTGATACAATCTCTGAGTTTGTATCTGTTGTTTTTTCAACATTTATGTAATTCAGTGACTAAGTACTAAATATTTGTGGCCCCTTAAGTGAAGTGTTACCCCGAATTTTACATCGTTAATCAGTGATCCTGCTGAGAAGAACAAAAATGAGTGACTCACTACACTTATAAGGGGTGCTGCTGTAAAGCTAGAGGCCTCTGCAGACTTTAGTTATCCCCGCAGTGATTCTGTGACAACAGAAAAGGATGACTATATGTGTTATCTGGAACAGATTTAGTACATTTCCTATATAGGGACAATGTTTTCTTATTGCATTTGCATTTGTGAAAGCTGCATGAAAGTGCAGAGGGGGTGTGCTGCTGATAATACCTACCAGAGAATAAGTGAATTAACACATTTCTTCCGTGTAGGCAAGATCGAGAAGATTCGGCCAGCACCACCTGTCTCACCCTTGTCGGAGGGCTCCCCAACACCGTCCCTTTCTGATGTCAGCAGTGATGACTCCGCGGGCCCCCAGAGGGCCAAAAATTTCATGCAGACTCTGATGGAAGATTACGAGACTCACAAAGTGAAGCGTCGAGAGAAAGTGGAAGATGCCAGTGTAAGCATCCATGTGCCGGTGTCTGTCAGGACAGCTGCCTTGTGGGAGGACAGAAGTGGCTGCAAATCCACTTGCTTCCTGTTCCGCCACGTTCTTAGCTCCACCATTATGAAACCATCTGTAACTGGGGCCACTTCTGTTATATCGTTAATATTAACTATTTCCCCCCAAAATGACTAAAGTACGTCTGTCTGTCTGTTTGTCTGTCTGTCTGTCAGTTTGGCAACATATCATAAACCATTCATCAGAGGCTATTGTATAGAACCCATGGATTACCTGTATAACTGTTTTAAAATCATAAATGCAAGAAAATATTTATTCATAAGAATTTACTACAATGAGATTCAAGATGAAATAAGCCAAAACAAATAGGAACTAATTTCAGTGCAGTGATGGACTGAATTCATGAAGGGAAATTTGTTAATTTGTTTTCTATTGACATCAGGTCACTCTAGGACTGGGGTGTCAAACTCCAGTCCTGGGGGGCTGGAGCCTTGTGTATCTTAGTTCTTTCCCTGTTCCACCACAAATGATTCAGCTCAAGAGCTGTGTGGTAATTAGCACAAGGAGTTGAATCAGGTGTGTTAAATGAGGCTGAACCAAATACTGTGTAGGGCTCCGGCCCCCCAGGACTGCAGTCTGACACCCCTGCTCTAGGATAAAGATTGTTCTCCTCTTTTGTTTCTATTTGGATAGGTTCTAGAGGCTACAAGAGTCACGCGTCGAAAAAGCAACATGGCGATACGATGGGAAGCAGGGATGTACACCAACCAGGATGCAGCGGAAGAGGAAGAGGGTTAGGGCAGCGTCGGGGCACGCGGCTTCCCCATTATTTATTTGCGAAAGACTTAACCTGAAGTATTAAAGGCTGATTTTAATTGGCAGTCAAGGCAAGTACAGGAAAAAGCTGCAATATCAAAGGCTCATGGGCCATTTCCTTACATTTCAGGTTTTAATTTTTCATTTTCTGCTTATTACTGGTTGTGTTTTCATTTTTGCCATCTTTTGAAATATGCAGGTGCGCTTATAATGGAAATGAAACTCATGGATATGGTTTATTCCGACCTTCATCCTAGGAATTATTATCTATAGTTTTGTATGCTGTAGTTGCGTTTATAAATAGATATTATTTCCCTATATAGGAAAAGTTAGAAAGGGCCACCAATGACAGTGGATGTTTTTTTTCTTCAGGTTTAATTGATATCAGTTGAAATATTTGAAACATTTAAGTGACACTCATTTATTGTGATTTCTGGGTGTCGCTACACAGCTTTTCTGAAAGTGTGTTTAATACTCTTACTGCACTTGGGACAGTGTTAATACTCATCTATTCTGTAGCATATAAAACTGGCCAGGGCAGAGAATCTACAGTATATGGAAGATCAGTGAGGAGGTTGGATACAGACTGCAGTAGGACTGAAGAAATTGAGAGACCCCCAGATGCAAGGTGCACATTGAATTAACTTTCCTGTATCACAATGTTGTTACATAGACCTTCCTCTGGTCCTGTTCTTCTGTAATCAAGAAGTAAATGGGTCAGGGAGCAGAGCTGCTATTAATGAGAAATTAATCATTCATAAATTCAAGTGCACATGAACATGGCAGAACACTAGTGGGATTATTATATTAGGGTCAACCTATTACATGATATTTTATCACATGCCCTTTTCAACTTTAAATACATATCAGAAGCTTTAACACTTCTTAGCAGCCCTCAAAGTAACAGAATCATTTGCTAAGATATTTAGGGAAGGTTAACCTTTTGTTGGGGAAGGTTATACTTTTGCTGAATCCACAATAACATCACAGCTCAGTTAAGCTTCCTTAACTTTGTTTAGAACCGAAGTATGTGCACCAGTAATATATGTATAGTTGGGTTTGGGTAAGGGTCCGGGATTAGAGTTATGGTCAGGGTTATGTTTAGGGTTAGGTTTAAGGTTAGGTTTAGGGTTAATCACCAGTACATCCATTTTCTGATTGTGGGTAATTCAATCATTCCAATAATAAGACAGGCTGGAGCCTCTGAAAGTTAATTATTTTTTAAGACAGCTGGGAAAATAACAGCTCAGTATTTAACGTTAGCTAAATGTTTTACTACAGTACATTGTGGATTTATACTAGTAAGATGATTATAGAGTAATCATCATGAAATCTGTTGTGCTTTTTAGTAATTTAATTTAATACTTTTAACCATTTGTGTTGTATTCCAAAATCCCGCTTGCTTTTTGTTTGCAGCTTAGGAACTGCTACTGACTTAAACTAAAACTTATTGTTTTAGTGTAGCTTGGACAGCTACTGGTTTGCTGTTTGTCTGCTCATTTTCTGTTGTGCATATTTTGATAATCCATTGAAGGTGATGTATACATTCATTTTGGACAGTAACGACAGTGAAAACCCAGACCAGCGAATATACTTTCACTAGGAAACGTTGAAAGCTGTACAGATAACAGTCACTGCTTTCACATCTTTCTAGTTTTTACATTTACAATTACATATCTAGCTGATGCTTTTGCCCGAAGTGTTGTGTACGTGAAGGTAAATAGCACATCACAGACATATTGTCAAGGAGTCAGCTAAACGTAAGTGGAGCTAGGCTGAGCCTCGAAAGAATGCCCAGGTGCATGTGTAAGAAAAACATCTTTCTTTCAGAAAATTCCATATTTTAATCATTGATATACTCACCTCTTTCTTCTCTCCTTTAGTTCCTGTCCACATCTTCATTATTCCTATGGCAACATACCTGTACTCTACACTATAGTCTCATTATCTTGTGTTATGTCACAGCTCTTGAAGTCAAGCTGCTTCCCAGATTCTTCGCGGCGAAGTTAGTCGCTCTGCGCACTGCAGCTACTCGGTCACTACTAGCCAAAGATTCCTGCTTAGTCACGTGCAGAGAAACGCCGTGAAAACTGTCTGGTGTCATGCGCGTGAGCACAAGTGTTAATACTTGAAGCGTGAATGACCATCCAAGTCGCCTGAGTAATTCGTAAACGAATTGATAACCCAAAGTACTGCAGCCATAACTATGGAGAAATTAACAAATAACCCTTAAGTGTATTTTTCATGTAAACACAGGATAAATAAATATTGCCTGCTATGCAGTGAATGGCATGCAGAAAAAGAAATATAAATTATATTAGTAACTAATGACTCCAATTCCAAAGAAATTGAGAATGAATGTGATTTGATGAAAATGCATGTGGGTGAACTTTGCTTAGTGAGTACCATGGTAAAATTTTGTAATTGTTTAAAAGCTTGTGCCTGTGTTTAGGTGGAAATTGTATAGATGTATTATGGGGTTAGAAAGTGATGTATACAGGATCTAGCGATGGAGAAATTCATTCTTAATTTCATTTATGTTTCTTCTTTATGTGTATGAAAAACTAATATTTGAGTTTTTTTCTTTTTGTTGCTTTTTCTATAGTTTTATTGTTTCATATATTGGCTTCATATATCTCCTATATGCAGCAATATATAGTGATCCTTCAACATTGTCTACCTTCAAAAATTTC
>JABFEB020000113.1:19714623-19728730 GCA_019775895.2 Stomatorhinus ivindoensis
ATGTGTGTGTTTTGCAGTTCTCGTAGTGGTTTCTGAATAATATGTAGCGTAGAAAGCGCTGCGTTCTGGAGTTGGCTAGTTATTTTGGGAGGCTGTTTCTCTCTGATCGTGTGCTCACTCTGTCATTGTCCTCCTCAGGGCGTCTGGTCCACGCTGCCCGTCAATGAGAAGAAGCTGAACGCTGCCTTCCGCTCAGCTCGCAGTGTCATCCTGCTGTTTTCTGTCAGAGAGAGTGGGAAGTTTCAAGGTAAGCAGTCTGGGCTGTTCCCAGAGGATCTCGCTGAGCTCCGTGCCCCTCACGCCCCTGCTGTTTCTGCTCCCCCGGCCGCAGGATTTGCACGGCTTTCCTCTGAATCGCACCATGGAGGGTCCCCCATCCACTGGGTCCTGCCTGCTGGAATGAATGCCAAAATGCTGGGCGGGGTGTTCAAAATTGATTGGATTTGCAGGTAAGTCCTGAAATGGCGAGCCAGCCAGGGTTCAGATGGGAGCAGCTGCACCAGTAGTGGTGAGGAAAGCCCCAAGGCACCGGGTCCGCACCATTTTCGACACACGCACGCACACATGCCACACACACACACGGCGCACACTTTGGGACGCCGTGTGGTCGTCTGGCAGCTGGTCTTTATGTTCGATCATCTCAAGTCACGGAAGCGTAGTCCGTGTTGAGGATGTTGTGGCACCTACTGAAAGCATGTTGATGTTCTGTGTTCAGACGGGAATTACCTTTCACCAAGACCGCTCACCTCTCCAATCCGTGGAACGAGCATAAGCCTGTGAAGATCGGGCGGGACGGGCAGGTACCCTCAGCTTTTGACAAAATCGTCACATTGGATTTTTAATTCTGTGAAGTGTTTGGACTTTCTTAACGGCGTACGGCTTGCCTTGTTTCAGTCACTGATGCTGCTCTTTTTCCTCCCCCAAAGGAGATCGAACCTGAATGCGGGACTCAGCTCTGCTTGCTCTTTCCCCCTGACGAAAGCATTGACTTGTATCAGGTTATTCATAAAATGCGCCACAAGAGGAGGATGCCCTCGGAGCAACGCTCTCGCGGGCGTGCCCCGCACCGCGAGCCGGCCCGCGACCTGGGAAGGTTAGGCATCTTCTTTGGACTGCTCGTAAGCACGTGTCTCAGCGTGACGTGACGGAGCTCGCGTGCGTCTGCCCCCTTGCCCTTCTAAACGTTGCTCTCTAAAGAAGAGGAGATCTGAGATCCTTAAATCAAGCTGCACGGACATCATGCGGCTTTATTGAGGATAAACGGCCGTTGTCGATGGTGATGCTGCTCTTCGGCAAATCCACTGTGGAGGAAGTCTTTTACGTAGAAATCCTCATGTCCCTGAGAAATGAATGCATGTTAGTGTGCATCTAAGCGAAACCTTAGTGGTAGTAACATTTGCTTTGTGTTTGATTTAAATGTGTTTCTAGAAGAGCTGTTTTTAAATCTGTTCCCAAAGCCTTTTTCTTTCAGGATTATCCCTTGGGATAAACATTATCGTATGTGGGACTTACAAGGAGACACGTAATAATTAAGAGAAGATGATTCATCGGTTGAGGGGGGAGAATGCTCACTTAAAAATGCTTTCAAGAAGAGCATTTTTTGCGGGACTTTACTGAATGAATGGTCTTCCCCACTCTAGTATACATTTGTAGATCCTTACATGTGCTGTTGTGTGTAAATAGCCACACAGAAAAAGAGCAAGCACCATTCTGCCAAGCTACGGGGAAGCGGTAGGACAGTTTGGAAAAGGCGAAATGTCGTTGGCCTTTGGGAGACCTGGCAACAAATCAAAGAGGGGCTGTTGCCGTGTGTTCATGCTCTCCTACTTCCTGTCGTGGTGCCTTTGGACTGAAGTGTGACAGGGATCGTCCTGTGTGAGCCCTGCGTTGTACGAACTTTGTTCCCCAGTTGGCTATAAACATTTTTCAAGCAGATGTTTAATTTACGTATATGTGGCCTTACAGATGGAGATCTATTGCCAATGAACTGAAATACACCCATTGCTCCCCAAAGCATTTTTGCCCCCTCACAAGCAAGCGTAACAGGAAATGTGTTGGTTTGCATTCACTGGCCGCAACCCAAAAGACTGTGGAAGTTAATGTTGTGGTGGCGCTAATACTTGGGGGTAAAGCTTTGCCATCCGGAATATCATCCGGCAGTAGGTAGGAGAAGCCCAAGGATTGTTTCCGTTTCTTTGCCTGAAAGGACTGCAGACGTAAGGTAGGAGGAGACCTGGCAGAGCCCCTCATTTTAACCCTTCACTGGACTGAAAAGCCAACAGAAGCTTAAGTCAAGAGGTGTCAGCTCTGGGTTATGAGAGGCTGCCACTGCTCTTGCCGTGGTTTGATTGCAATGGACTGCAAGTACCCCTCGTTTGCCTTGCCAGGCCCTCGCTGTTATGTGTGTGTGGCTTTAGACCCTAAATAATCATAATCTGGACTGTATGAACACTTACTATCGGTAATATTACCAGCGGTTATGGTCACAAACCTACGAGAAAGCGGTATGTTGCAATTTTAACCAGCTTCTTTGAATTTCCTGTTGACATTTTATGTTTTTGGGTTTCAGTCATAACTGATCTACTCAGCACTAGGGAAGCTTTTTAGAAGCGACAGCATTGTCAAAGCATTTGTAGCAAATTCTCACACTTTAGGTCACTTTTGTGTATCTGAATGCAGGTGCTGTGTTAATGATTAATTTGTGAGATCAGATCAGCCGCACGTTTGCCTGTAGCGGCTTCAGTGCGTTGATGGAAGGCCGTAGTGCCGCCTGACCATCTTTGACATCCAGTGAACTGTGTGTTAATGTATAGTGAGGAATTGGAATGATGTTCACCATGTGCTAATGCTAGTCCAGCACAACTCAGGAGTGGGCTGTCGGCCTGCGTAGACCCTTTTCAGGATGTATTCATTAATGGGAGGTAATTCTGTGTGACTCATTTATCATACTCTCAGTCTAGGAGCCTGTACGTGCAGGCTCTGAATTGAATTGAATCTACTGTATGTGTTACCTGCAATAGCAACCTGTCCAGATCCCTCAGGTCAACAGGTTTGCCCATCTATACAGACAGTGTTTACCAGACCATTGTACAAGCTTTTTCATATGTATGTATGTGCAGAAGTTTTATGTCTGTATTGCCTAACCTTTGTGCTGGTGAGTAAACCTGCCCACATTGTCCTTTTTAATCATATGTACATGGTGAAGTTGATGAGAAGCCTAATTATGTGGATGCCATTTTTCTAAATTGTTTACCTAATTTACATAGGCGTCGACAAGAAGAGTATGACTTGCACAACAGGAAACGGCCACGGATTGACTATCCAGCAGAGTTCTCTCAAAGAACAGGTCAATATTGCAAACTTAGCTGTTGGCACCCATTTTTGTTTACTGTTTTGTGATAGTGACTGTTTGGCTGAAAGCTATGAAGCCACAGAAATATGCATACACATTGTAATTGATAGGGGTATTTAAATTCTGTAACATCAATAAGAGCAGATATTTAAAAAGGCAGCTTCATCAGTAGCAGGTGGATGGGAAGGAATGGAAGTCGCCTTAGGAGTCTGAAGGTTAGTTTAGTTAGGATGCTGAGTCCCTAGATGGGGGTCAGCTGGTCTTTAATTGGGGGAATGAAAGTTTTGAGTGCAATATGTAATCTAGGAGATACAAGCAAGTGAGTCAAGTGTTCACTCTTTCCTGCTGGAACTTTGGCCTTATAACTCTCTTCTGTATGGAGCACCAAAGTGTGTCTGTTTTGCCACATCAGTTTTGCAGCACGGATTTGTAGTTTTATTTTCTAATTTTCTAGCTGTGTAACCTGTTGTGTACTTGGGTGTCTTTTTTTTTTTTGTTTGTTTGTTTTTTTTTTCATTTATGATGCTGATGTCTGTCATGGGCTTCTGTCCTCCGCATGAGCTCATTCTCTGGTGTCTGAACAGGTTTTATGCAAGACCCTCGTAATCAGCCTGTAGACAGGTAGGTTATCTTCACTTCAGCTAATCAAATGTAGTCTCCTTTTTACTGAAGTGCTTGCTTATAATAAATGTGCTTGTTTCCAACAGACGATTCTCTGGAGTTCGAAGGGATGTGTTTCTCAACGGAGTGAGTATCTTCCGTTTTTCATTCTGTAAACGTGGCGTATTTTCTCCATTTCCCAGTGGTCATTCGCAACCGAGCTACAAAACACACTTTGCATGCATGAAATATGAATATGGGAAGTACTAAGATTTAATCTTCCGTCATCTTCTCCCCTTAGTCCTACAATGATTATATGAGAGAGTTTCACCATAACATCGGCCCACCGCCTCCTTGGCAGGGAATGGTAAGTTTGCTTGTAAAACCTGTTCAGCCTCTGGCTTCGCTGCTCAAGATGGCATTCATCTCAATACAGAATAAATCAGAATTAATTTATAAAGCTCGCCGTAGCTTCTGTGTTGATCTGGGTTTGTGTCATGATCTAGCCTGGATTCCTCATTTTGAGGGTATTTGCTGTGGTCATAGATGGTGAGAGTATGGGTGTTGGCCACAGGGGAACTTTGCGACATACTAGCTGTTGTTTGTCATGTCATTGAGACACTTCTGGTGGTGTAAACATCGGTGACCTCTATAAGACTACAGCCATGTTACTGGCCAGTTCAGTTCAGCAGATCCGGCCTAAATGATCCCCTTACCCAATAATCCGCGGTGCTCGTGTTTGTTGTTCCTATGAATTGTGATGTCCTGCTCTTGCCAGCTGCGTGAGTGTTTGTCAGTGACCGGCACGGCTGTGACCTTCCCTGCAGGCACCATACCCTGCCATGGAGCAGCCCGCTCACCATCCCTACTACCAGCACCACCCTCCCACACCTCAGACCCACCCTCCCTATTCCGGACACCACCCAGTGCCCCACGATGCCAGGTTCCGAGAGAAGCGGGTTGTACGTTCCTTTTCGTCCAGTCTGGTAACGCATTTCCCCCCGTTTGATTTACGTCATGCAGTTGTCGTGTAGAGAGTCAGGGTGCTACGCAGTACAGGAAACTCTGCAGGTTGGTTTTGGTATTTTCCAAGTCTGGATAAGAAAAAGAAAATGAAGTATGGCAATATTTCCAGAGTATTGCAAAGAATTGGCTATGTAATCTGAATTCACTTGTTAATGTTTTTGATGAAATCAGCAATGTGAGCTGATTGTCAGTGCCAGAATGTTCATTGACGAGTAAAGACCCAAATGAGGAACTGTGGGTGCATGTTTGGGGTGGGAAAACGGCAGACACTGTCCAAATTAATGATATATCGATACATGTTTGCCGCTGTGATATGGATCACAATTTTTAAACAGACGCTGCTATAAGCATTGCAGGTCTAAATTTAAAGTAATAAGGGTTTGCACGGTACATGTATCCGTCATGTGCCTTTCAGTTACAACATCTTAAGTCTGAAACATGCAATGAAACGTACTGATACATTGCTTGAGATGGAAACCTAAATGCACAAGTAGATGTTCAACATGGAAAACTATGCTAGCTGTGGCTGTGACTTGGTTACAGGTAGTGCTAGTAATTTGTAGTTTGGGAGACTTTTCCCTTCCCAATAAATAACACCAACACCAAAGTGAGTAGCCAATAAGAATTTCTGTCGGTTCTGTTATACTATACTCTGATGTTTTTCTGGAAAAACATCCAACATGCCAACTCATTTTAAACATCTTGAGTGTTTCCTTTTGCCAGGAAATTCAGAGTGGGCTAAAAAGAATGCACACTACATGGTATTAGACCCGATTTTCCACTCGCTTGCAGCTTTCGGCTTTCGCAAAGAACAGCCTCGGGTCAGAGGCGAATCGATGCTCGATCGCTAATGGTTCAAAGAGGCAAGTGAGCAAGGCCGCTGAAGCGTCGTCAGCGCGCGTCAGATATCCACCAGGATAAATATCTGGAATTGTCGCCACGTCCTGCAGTGTTGTAGCTGGCAGTGAATATAGTGACTGTAGCCAGTTAAAGCACAAGACACAGGGTAGCGTGAACCCTGAGGGGGAGGAGTTGAAAAAAGCTGTAAATGATTGTTTTAGAAACCCTTCTTAATGTTCAGGGAAGAGGTATCGAGATATTCAACGAGAGTTTACATTTCACACACTTCCGGTTAGTTGTGTCTGCATAGGGTTAGTCATTCGTGATAGCACTTCCTTAAAACCAGGCTGTGTGCAACTGGGCACATGTATCAGCAGCACCGTGTGATTTCAGTAACCCATGTTTAGAAATTGTTTTTTAAAACTGACATAGTGATATAAAAATCACCAGTTTGAAGAATTGCGATTTGTAAAAGAATCGATCTCCTCGATAATAGGAGATAATCGATTATGCATTTATAATACTCACAGTGGGGAAATGCAAGATTTCACCTCCTTGACGTCCCAGTCCCAAATGTC
This sequence comes from Stomatorhinus ivindoensis, assembly GCA_019775895.2. Taxonomy (NCBI): domain Eukaryota; kingdom Metazoa; phylum Chordata; class Actinopteri; order Osteoglossiformes; family Mormyridae; genus Stomatorhinus; species Stomatorhinus ivindoensis. The sequence continues at coordinate 19,721,020 of JABFEB020000113.1, forward strand.
CTAACTTTGCTAAGGATCCCCAATGTGGATTCCCCCCGGAGAACTTTTAGCATCATGCACCCCCGAGTGGGATTTTAAAATGGGAAATGTGTAGGAGGCTCTAGGCAGCTGGTCTCTCTCTCCCCTGTGTGTGTGTTTTAATTATAAATGCCGTAATGGCGCAGTGCTGCACGCTGAATGCGAGCAGCTTAGGGATGTGCATAACCGCTCGATGCACTGCCAACAATCCCATACATTAAAGATGCACATGAAGCACCTACTGTTGTGATATATAATTCATCCCTATTGAGATGCAGTGCGATTTGACATGACACACTTCATTGTTGGACACCCCTGCACCTCGAGATAAACATGGCGACACACCTGCTGAAAACTGACCACTTGCAGCAGTGGAGAACTGGAGATGAGAGAGCGTACTTGAGAAATGGTTTAGAGAGAGAATGAATCTAAATATAAAATTATTGGTCAAATTATTGGGCACATTCCTAAATAATGAAGGCCTAAGAGTTCTGCTCATGAATATTTTATTCACTCCCTTTTATTCTCCCGATGATCCCTAGAGGGGCTGCTTGAGGCTGAGGGATGAGGGCTGGCTTCCATCAGCACGTGTAGCAGCACTGTGATGTTTTGCAGCATGACTACGACATGCGAGTCGACGACTTCCTGAGACGCACCCAAGCAGTGGTCAGCGGCAGGCGCAGCCGCCCTCGGGAGCGGGACCGGCAGCGGGAGAGGGAGCGGCCGAGGGATGCGCGCCGGGACCGGGAGCGGGAGCGAGAGCGGGAGCGAGGACGGGAGCGGGACAGGATGAGGGAGCGCGAGCGGGAGAAAGAGCGCGGCCGCTACCGCCGATAAGCAGCACGCTTGTCCTTTTCTGCCCTGTACCTCCTCTACAGATTGTGATGTTTTTATTTCTTATCGTTTGTTGTCCTTTGGGAACCTGAAGACTGTGTATCATGCATGCAGTGTAACAAAATGATTAAAGCCAACCAAAAAAGTGAAATAATGCTGGTTAGTTTCCGGGAGACACATTTGAAGAGACTTTTCATTTTGTAATCCTGTTACTTGCTTTTTGGGACCCAGTTTTGTAATTGTCCCCAAAAGGCCTGGTCACCCCCCCCCCCCCCGTGTCTGTGTTTGTACCTGCACATGGTTCAGTGAAGACGTCACTACCAAAGTTGGTCTGTCTGCACTGAAGGTTACTGTCTTGTACCCAGTATGTTTTTATTAACACTTTTAAGTTTCAAGCCATGTATTTTTCTAGCATTGAGTGACAAGCAATATTGACAAGTCCCTCAGTCAACCCCGTGAACCCAAACTAAGGCTCGATCAGTGCTGTATAGCTTCATGTTTTGAATATCTGTAAAATGACTTTGAATTGTAAACAGGATGTTTGTGGTTCAGAAAAAGCTAGTATCTTTTAGTGATACCTTTTTGTACAAAATGGAAACCATTAAACAAAAATCAATATGTGTGTCGCTGTGATCCTTTCTGCTTGTGGGGGTGGGGGAGTACTCCCAGGCACATGCTGGGTGGTAGACTAACATGAAATGCATCTTTTCTGTTGGACCCTGTGAAGCAGGGGTTTGCAACCATTAGTATTAGTGCATGGTCACTATTCCATTCAGTCAGAAGCTGGGTTTTGTGGAGGGTTTGGTTGACTTTGGCAGACGAGCGATATTTCAATTTTTACGACCCCTCACATTCACACGTTCTGCATGCATCGGGAAAAAAACGGAGACTCTTACACCCCGACTGTTTTACTGACGTGAACTGGCCGGCAGCCAGGCTTGGAACCCTGCTGTAAAGGAAAAAAAAAAACTAGCTCTGCTGGCAGTTAAGGTGTCAAAGTGAATGCATTCTTTAAAGCACCAATGATTCCCAGCAGGAAGTATAGATAGGCAGTGTATTACTGCAGACAGGACAGAACCAAAATAAGAAGTCAACATCCTGTTACATGATACGGTAACATGCCATCTGGCTAGCTTAGTTCAGCTGTCAATTAAATATAAATGGAAGAGTTCGTTTTCTATGGCTGAGCATGAGGAAAATGGACAGCAGTATTTTCAATATGAAATCAGATCCTGGAGCAAGATAGGTTGCACATTGTGTCTGACTTTATCCAAGAGGATCTCATCTGGAAACAAAACTTGCTGGTTTCCATGTTACTTTTACAATCACTGGCCTGGTTACACATCACCTGAATATGCACACACACCTAATGCTTGGAATATGTTTTAATGTTTTGCGCTTTACAAAAAGGACATAGATGCAAATAACTACAAAACAAATCTATGACACTCCTTTCTTTAGTGGTGGTAGTCTGAGGAAAAACAGCTTTTAAAACGACTTGGTCAGACGAGTGAAAGCATTTCATACTGTGAGTAACATGCCAGGCAGGGGTGGACTGGGGAGGGGGGGTTCCTGTGGTATATTTTGCCAATCGTGATCAACCAGGGGCCACCAATGAAACAAAGTATTATTCATTAATCGTCTCCTGCCATCGACCCGCCAGCACACATTGATCAGCCGACAAGTTGGGCTCCCCTGCTAGGCTATAGAGAGAATATAATGCTGGGGTTGGGGTATGAAGTCTGGCCCACTGGGAAAATTCCTGATCTTCCAAGCAGCCAGTCCGCCCCTGATGCCAGGTAGCTGACCATTTGACAAAATGCATTAAACATTTTCAGGTCACAGTCCATCCAATTTTGGGGTGAGGAAACACAGCACTACAATTTAAATAAAGTAATGACATTATGAGAAACCAATCTAAAAGCACTAATTTTATTGCTATAAAATTCACATTACTGTTTTAAAAATTACAATATAGCAATAAAAATAGGCACTATAGCATGCGTTAAAACAAAAATGCAGGGTACAGAATGCATTCATTTACTGACAATAGGCAGAAGGTCTCCATTAGCCTTCATAGCTTTAATCTTAGCTTTTATGTTGTCGTCCATGGCCTGTCGACACCGTATGGCGTAATGTGCCAGTGTTTCCTCCTTCTCGTCCCAGGGGGCCAGAGAGTGGAAGACCTCTGGTGCGGCCAAGCTAAGCTCAGCAATGGCAGCAGTTCTGGAGATGGTATTACGATCCACGCCGACCCTGTCGAAGGCTACCCTCATGGAAACGCTGCGTCGGAACTCCTGAAGAGCGGTCATGTACCTCGCAATGACACCCACTACGTTCTTCACTGCAGAAAGAACAGTAGTATAGCTGAATGCCACCTTTGATTAGGTAGTTAGCTCACCAGATGTATCATTTCCGGGGCAAGTTGTGCTTCACTTCCCTGTTAATCCACAGTCAATGCAACATTTTAAATAAAACGCACATGCAGTCAACAACATGGAACTGGAAAAAAAATATTTTGAACCTTAATAAGGATCATTTTTGGTGTACCAAAACACTGAAAGATTTTTGTTAATGAGTTTCTTGTGACAATTCATTCCACAAATTACAGCTAAAACACTCTCCAGATGCAGTATGCACATATTCTTGGAAGACACTCCACACCAGCTTGAAACAGCAATCGCTTATGACCATGTGATCTGTCCTAAATAGAAATGTCACTTTTTAACCATATTCGAACATTCGTTTGAACGTGATGTGAACGATTCATATTCAAGCTATAATTAACCCATTCCAATTTGAAAGTGTCACTGTAGCCTATTAGAGAGTTTGCTGTATTTTTGTCATTTGCCATCTACGGAGCCCCTAAAATGTCAGACCAGGAATATGTTTTTTACTTTTGCATTCCCTCGCAGTATTTCTGCAATCCCACTATTTTCAGACTTGCCATCTGCTGCAACCTGGTGGCATGGATAAGCCAAAATAGACATGTAATGTACACCATGAACCTTTAATATTAATATATGTATTTACTAATAATTCCAGTGTCCATTCACCACTAGTGACTTTAAACTAGGCAGCTGAACGTGAAGTGCACACACAAACTTTGAAATATATTACAAATAATGAAAGATACCACAGCTGGAAAACTGATTATACAGTTAGCGTCATATACTTATTAGTCCATTAATTCTATGTTTTACTTTAAACAGACACAGTACAGTTATTAGCAACGCAAAACTAATTTAAAAAATACCTTCCCCACCCTCACCTTTTAGGGGCCCCATACTAATGTGATGTTCTATGGGTTATTAATATGGAAAAGATGATTGTGTTGTTTTTTTTATGAGGGTGTGTCACAGGTTTTCAAATATATTCGAACGATTTGCATGACACTTGAAATTTGTTCGATATCGACGTTTGGGGAAAAAAGTGCCACCCTTAGTCCTAACCCACTACAGTACTCAGGGACTTGGTCCCAACCCACTACAGTACTCAGGGACTTAGTCCCAACCCACTACAGTACTCAGGGACTTAGTCCCAACCCACTACAGTACTCAGGGACTTACTTCGAACACGAGTATTTTCCCCTTCCCTACTTCTCTTTGAGCTCTTGATGGTCTTCTGTCGTTCACCGGCACGCATGTCCATCTCATCGAAAGAATCGAACAGCACGGGCGACTCAAACGACACGGCCTCGTCGGGGAAGACACCGCTGTGCTGGCTGGAGCCGCTGGGCTCCGGCTGGCTGGAAACATGAGGCCTCCGCTTTTCTGACAGACACAACAAAAGGCACTTTCAAGCGGCTCGTTGGATGCAATATACCAGTTTTCAGCAGCAAAGCCCAATGAACCATGGTGGTGTTGGCCAGGTAAAAAAAAATTATACAATCCCTTTCGGAGACGTTCTTTAGCTAAAAAATATTTGGCTAAACACAGAAATCCAGTGTAACTGGGGAACCATGCCATTCCATCAACATTAATAATACAGTACTCAATAATTAAGTAATCAATAGTGTATAACAGCCTAATGTCGGCCGCTGTGCCCCTTGGAAGTGCAGCCCTGAGTTCCCTGAGTGGATTCTCACTCCCGGGGGCATTAGGACAGGTGCTCTATTAACAGACGTTTCGCCCCTGCAGCACACTGGTCGGACGACGTACTGCATTCTTATACCTCTGAGCCAACAACAAACTGACAACTGTCCAAAACAAATATGTCAGTGTGCAGGGCACCCCTGCAGTCTGCATGTTTTCCCTGCTTTATAATCGGACAGATATGGAACGGGACCATACCACTGCAGTGCTGTGGCATGCTTGGGGGGGGGGGGGGGGCACGGCTGTGGACAGTCACTTCAAGGTACGGTCCCAGCCCCGATCATTCCTTTCTGGCTTAGGTGCTGCCGAGTTTCAAACAGGAATCCACTACACACCTCCTTATTGATGTGGGATTGTAGCTACCGGGTAGTGATACCTTTGTTTTGTTTAGCTATTTTATAAGTGCCATTACTGCACACAGGCAGATACACAGTCATTAGGACAGTGGTGTTAAGTGTGATAAGGCTGCGTCTGACCTACCTGGACGATGACTCAGCTGGTCTTGGAGGAAGTCACAGATTAACTCTGCTTTTTTGGTCAATTCCTGTTGGAGCAGCGTTTTGTCCTGTTTCAGACCTTTTATGGTCTCTTCCATCAATTCACTTTTCTTTTTTTCTGCCTGTAACATAACTTTGAGTTTCTCTATTTCAAACAGAGTAGGAGAACCTGTTGGAGCAGATATATTTTTACATCATGAAAGTCTGCTATTCTAAACAAAAACGCTGACAGCAGTCGCATTTACTTTAACAAAAGTTAAATTAAACTAGCATTTCCAAGCCTGGCCCTCAGTCAAATATTTTTTCAGACATATTTTACTCAAATACTTGATTTGCAAATAAACAGGTTCCAAATATTTAATAATTTAGGAAAAACCTATTTTAAGCAAAAAATAATATACAAGTATAATAAGTATAATAACCTTGTATGAATGGTTTGTAAAACTTACCTAATGAATAAAAATTAAGATGAATTAATACCCTGATAAGCCAATACATCAAAGCTATTTTTTCCCAATGGTTAAGCACTAAATGATCATATTTTCTACAAAACCGAATACAGCTGAGCAAAGACATTTTGCTATGAGATAAAAAAAAAAACCTGATTTCAGTCATAGGTCAATTTTAATAAGATATGCAGTTAGGCGTTAGTTACACCACTAGAGCGGTGTTTACCGGAAGCTTCTACGCCGGGCTCCACGCTCACATCCAGCTCCGGGTTGGAGATGGCCGAGGAGGGCTCGGTATCGCCATATGGTAGGGACGCCCCGTCGCACTTCATCAGATCCTCACTCGACACAGCCTCCATCAGCTCCCCATGACCGCTCAGCTGCATGGCCGGGAGGGGACTGCGTGCCGCCTCGCTGCACCCCGAACTGGGCCCTGGGTCCAGCCTCGGCAGAGCGTCCACCGGGCTAGGAGGTGCCACGTTCCCCAGCAACCTATTTTGTCCGCACGGGGCCAGCCCGCAAAGGGCTTTGGCTGCGGCCATAGGGAGTGGCGAATGCGAAGGGGACTCTGCGTTCGGGTCGGTGACGGGGGGTTTGTGACCGCCCATGTGCAGAAGGGACGTCCTGCCTGGCGGATGGGGCAGGGCAACCTGTCGACCCAACCGGGACACAGAAAGCGATGAAGGGCCGCTGTCACAAGACCCAGTCAGCTGGCTGCCCAGCACAGTGTAATAGTCCTCAGGCATCTCCTGCTTAATTTTTTTCACCCCCGAATCCCACAGTCCCTCCTCTGACCTCTGGAAGCTTGCCTGCCCCTGTGATTGCTTACAGCTTCCCCTCTTTCTGGCCGTATAGTGCAGCTGACGCTCGTAATCGCCATCTTCATCCGTCGCCGAGGACTCGCAGGCCGCGTCCAGGAGCGTGCTGCTGTACTCCTCCGCGTTGTCGTCCATCTCGGACGGGTCACTGCAGTTCGAAATGTCACATGATTCGCTCACTTGCACACAGTGAGTTTCCACTTTGGAGGCCCTGCCCAAAATCCTTTCCCCAGAGCCAGGCGGCATACCAGAAACACCCCCGTGGTGGCCGTCCTGCTCAGAAACAGACTCCTTTGACCTGGAGCCACAAGCGGCCGTCAAAGCCCAGTGGTAGGCGTGCCCTGCGCTGCACCCCCACATGGCTGTAAGGTGGCCATGGGAACCCCCACTTAGCAAGTGCTTTAGCCCAGGAATGACAGTGCAGATGGTACCGTGGCTGTGCGCCCAGCTCACCAGTTTGGATAAATCTTCAGCAGAAGTTTGCAAGTAGTCATCCATGGTGGTCTCAGCTCCCTGAAACAGGAGTTTGTCACTGAACACTTAAGTTCACGCACATCAGTTCTCCACAGCATGTTACTGTTATATCATCGAAATGCATGCTGCAATATCCTAATGATTCGACACTTAACACTAGATGGCGCTGCTTAATACCATAATCACCATGTCTGTAACCTATAAGGCAATGTAGACAGTATAGTCCAGGGCTATTCAAATCAAAGTCCTCAAGGGTCCAGCAGCGCTAATTTTCTAGACTTCCTTTACCTGTGAACCAGGTGTGATGCCTCTGTGGCCAATCAGAATCATTAATTCTTAAACCAGGTACCTGGGTGAACTGAAATCATGCCCTGGATTGGGAATCGAGATCCCGATCTGACGAGCCCCGGTATAGTCTGTCCTGCCTCATGCACGATGGAGAAACAGTACGTTGGTCGATTTTGGCGCCGTTTACACTAATGTAAAGACACCAATTAACCTATTTCCTTCTTTTTATGTTTTGACTG
>JABFEB020000113.1:19738317-19748334 GCA_019775895.2 Stomatorhinus ivindoensis
CATTTAAATAAAAATGTCCAATAATGAAGTTTTTCTTTCTCCCTCCACTCAACCAGAACTAACATTTATCCAATCATATCCAACTTACAAAAGTTTTGTAAAGGTGGCGACCAATGAAAGTTCAACTATTAAACACTTTAGCACCGAGTGCATAATCATTGACCTGTGATCACCATTAATGAAAACAACTGTCTTTTTACTAAAATAATACTTCATCTGCGGTGAAGCTGAATTTCTCAGACTAAAGAGTAATGTTTTCAAACTGTTCGGATAGACAGGTTCATTGTTCGGCACCTTGGTTCAATTGAAGGAAACATGAAAATTTCCAAAGCAACTGAAGCTTGTGCCACAGGGTCCTCTCACAGGGACACAACTAGTACAGTGTCAGAGGAAGTGATGGAATATGAGGAGTCCCATTAGCTGAAAACTGGAGAGGTGTCTGTCGCATGGAAAAAAGCCAAAATTGGACTTCTGAAAAGTGGAAAATGCCTGACTCAACCAGTAACAACACAAGGAGAACTAATTGTGAAAAATACCTGTGCATTTGATTCATTCTGCAAGGTACTTTGCTGAGCATAATGTGACAGCGAGACCTTCAGCCATTCTGTCTGCAGTGCTGGCAAATCCAGTAACCAGTAACCCTGCTTCGTAGTACAGGCCACAGTTTGGTTGAAATCTGAAACATATGGGGGGCCAAGCAGGTCAACAAATCGCCTGAAAGGAATGGAAATACTGTTCTTTTTTTCTTGTGTCCTATCTGTTTTGTCTTTGAACCAAAGCAGTCACCAAATTAACTTTTTATTATTACATCACATCAGTTCTTTTAATGTATCACATATAAAATTCTCAAATTGTAATCATCTCTCTCCTGTCTGGTTCTGGGTCTCACCGCACTCTGGCTTCCCAGCTGGCTCTGGGGGATCCTGCAGGGTGATATTCGCCTTGGCCCTTAGGAGAGGCAGGGGGAGAGCTAGCGCCTCCTAGTGGCTGCCGACTCTCAGGGAACCCGTCTTTCACTGGGGTCCTGCCCCTCCTTGTATAGTGTCATAGCGGTGCACTCCCGTTTTCAGGCAGGTTTTAGCAGCACACTGACAAAAGTCAATGCCTATATACAAATGCATAAAACGACCAAAAACCAGTGAACAATCTAATGTGGTAACAAAAGAGCCAATCAAACAAACAGAAACCACTGTAAAACATTACTTTGGGGGAGGGATACGTCGAAGTAAACATAAAATGTAAAAAAAAAAAAAAACTACATGTTAAGCAGAGAGCAGCAATTAACATCACCAGAACATTTTTTAAACAATTAAAGACGCAAGAAATACCCAGGATAGTACAGCTAGAATTTATTTAGGGAAACATTGGTGGACAACCAGATCTGTCCACAGGACATGTAATTTTATAAAGCAACAAAACCCTTATTCAAAGCAAAATTTGACGTGTTTCGTTCTAGATACAATAGATTTTGCATGTACAGTAAAACGTTGGATTGTGAGTAACTTGGTCTGCGAGTCTTTTGCAAGACGAATACAATTTCAAAATAAATTTTAACTTGATAAACAAGTGAGGACTTGCAATATGAGTATTACGTATACGCTTTGTCTGCCTAGCGCCATGTGATCACAACTGGGCCGATGGTTCTCTCTCTCGCTGCAGGATTGTGGGTAATCATCTCCCATGCTAGGTCTCAGTTGGCGTGCCTCACTCGTATAGTTAAAGAAAAGCACCACCCGAATAAGGGCGTAGCAGTGTGAGCGATGAATCTGTTAACATATTCCATTCACAATTCTTTTCAAAGGCAAAGTGTAGGTTAATTTGTTTTATGTATTTTTACTTTATATCTTGCATTAATCATTTTTATATGAATATTTCTAGGTTGTGGAACGAATCATCCGAGTTTCCATTATTTCTATTGGGAAAACTCGCTTTCATATACGAGTGCTTTGGATTACAAGCACATTTCCGGAACGAATTATACTCGCAATCCGAGGTACCACTGTACTTTAAAAACAAGTGCTTGTTATTCTATTCAATTCTATTTAAGCATCAATGCAATAGTCCATAATGGATAAAAATGCATATTTATTGTGTTGAAACAATGTCATTGTAGAGTGTAAAGTGTCAGATGAAACGATGCATGACAAAGCAGCCTTTTCTGTAAAAAATCATGGAAAATCAAAGAAAGCGAATAATTGCAGGGATGTATAGATTAAATTTGTAAGAGAACGCTGATCTTTGCTGCATATTCCTGTGATGGTTTTGGGCATTTACAGAGCAGAGACCATCAAACTGAACTGATGTTAATTACGTGTAATGAAATTATACTGATCTAATTGATTGATCAACCGGTTGACTGGCTGCACAACACCAATTTGTTTAAATGCAGTTTAACGAATGTGGATTTTTAAAAAAGTGTTCTGCAGATGAACTGTTATGGCAATGGGGAGGTTTCCTGGAATTTTACATAAAGAATATCACAGTTGCCTAAGTTTAACCACTGAATATACTGTAAATTGAATTTCAGAGATGTCAGAGTTGATGCTGGAGATGTCCCACAGAAATGAATAGTATAGATGCACTACAAACCAATTGAGAGAGAGAGAGAGTGAGGGAGAAGAAAGGAGCTCATTGACTGAGCCCTCAGCGACCAGACAGGATAGCCAATGAAGGCGTCTGCCTCGAGTGGTCTTCAACCAATAGAGGAGGAGAAGGCCGAGGCAACATGGAGACCGATGCAGAGCAAGTTGAAACCCAAGGTAAGACAAAGACACAGGAGGACTAAGGAAAGTACCGATGTCATTACATTTATTTAAGGCATGCTACAACTGAAGTTAGAGAGAAAGTAAGCAGAGTAATATCTGGAGTAGTATTCATAGTAATAGCAATATTATTATAGGCAATACAAACCCAAACTGTCTTCTATAAAATACAGAAACACCATGCACACTGCAAAATTAGAAAACATGTTTCTTTAATAATCAAACCTCTAGTTGCATGTCATTACATTAAGTCAACAGTGGAAACCACTCTCTCCTGACCAATGGTGCCACAGTTACCGCTTTACAAAGGAAAGCTGCTTCTGGAAACTCAGTAAAAATGCACAAGACAGAGTCTGTTTTTTTCTTTATATTGCAAAATATATATTTTTGTTCCCAAACACTGGAAACAAAGGAAAAATAAGGAAAACAAAGGGGAAAATATATATACAGCATTTGTTTCCTTATTGTAATGAACATTCAAACAAAATGGTGTCATCACATTTCTAACTGAAAAATGCGGGGAAAAAAAAAACTGAGGCTAACTCGAGGCTCATGCCCCCAGAGACTGAGCACGCCCCTCCCACTGAGGCCAAGCATTTACGCAAGGGATGAGAATTTTACTGTTAAAATAGCATTTCATTTTCATGACACAAATGAAGCTAAGGTTTATTCATCTGCATCTTTAACTCGAAGGTTTGCACAAAGCTCAAATTCAAATACTCCTTTGGTGTCTGTAGACTTGCTCAATGATTTTTTTTTTCTAAAGCTTTTAAAATAATCAATTTTCTTCAATGAAACATTGTACATTACAAGCTAAGATACAGGTTTGAGCCCATTCAGAGAGATCCTGGGAATATTTCCATTTAAACAGCCATTCTCATTAAAACGACTAAATAAATGAGAAAATTATCAAATGCATATGTGGCTTTGTCAAGACAGTGACAAAGAACAGAGAACAGCCAAATACGCAAATAAATTAGTCTTAATAATATGTCTTCTGTATAAATAAAATTATGACTGGACTTCAAACAATCTTGTGCCATACTGAATAAAAAAATAAACACATTTATTTAAAAGACTGTCTTGGAATCTTTTTTTTTTTTTAGTTATTCAATCACATACAATTTGAAAAGCAAGACATTGTGTACATGATTTTTAACAGTAAAAAAGAATAAGGTCATATGTAATTAAGGTCTGTAAAAGGCACAAAAAACTTTGGTCCGGTTTTATATGTTCTTTTTAATAAGGTAAATATGAATATCGTGTTTAGCTGATTAATAAGGTACTTTAAAATGTGAATGAGCTTCTTCTATCTAAATCCTTAAGACTGAACACAAAATAACTAAAAAAAAAAAAACACAAGTCTTGTGTCCATGGTCATTTTACCCCCAGATGGTTTTGAAATTTGACTTTTTAATCATTAAAAAAAAAGACTCAGAAGAAAAATCAGTTACTGAATGGGGGGGGGGGGGGCAATGCAGCCAAAAAAGGCTTATAGACGCCAACACAAGATCGGATCGGTTTTAAAATAAATATGGTTTGCCAGGAATGACCTGGACTAAGCTTTTTATTTTTTTTCCCCCGAAAGTAACGGATAACCCTAACCCTGCGATGAAACAATGACAGACAGAGGACAACCCAAAGCAGTGTCACACCTTCTTTAAAACATCACACCAAAGATAAATCAACAAGCTAGAATAACGAAAAACGGAAAAATAAAATATATATATATATTTATATATATGTATATTATACAGTGAATGGTTACACCCCTACGTAACAATCATGAAGATGTATCTCAGACAGATTCACACAAAAGGGCCAAAGAAAGCGTTCTTAAAGGGACGCTCTGTGCTGTGGGCCTCAACAGAAACAGGAAAGCTTGTCTGAAAACGTTCTGAAAAATCTGTACGTCTTTTTTTAGTCATTACTACACACCAAATGAATCTTCCCTATATTGAGGGGAAACTAATTTTCACTGACTTCACACGGAAGCAACGCAAGAGGGACTATGAACGATGTGAGACTCTCTTACGTCCGCGACCATGCCTATTTCGTGTCACGAGGACCATCTTTCAGAACATCACTAGTGTACCTGTTGTAATTGATTTTTATACATTGAATATTTGTTTTTTGTCGCATGTTTTTTCTCCAAATTTAGTATCCGCAACACATTTTGTAGTTTAGATGAATTTCAAGAAGGGTGCTTTTCTAAAAAAAATAATACAAAAAATTAAGTCAGATCTAATTCCAAATTATTCATAATGATAGCATTTAATGCACCTTGGTCCACCTGCCATTGGCATGATCAATTCATTTGGTCCTTGCATTGCATTTACATACAATAATGAATCCAATAATACAATAATTGAAATTAAGCAGCACTGACTAATGGCAGCTTCTGTCATATTTAAGGCATGCAATATCTTTTACTGAAATAGCCCTTGAAAATAGCAAATACTCCACAAGGAACCCGTAAGGAGATGTAATGAAAAGAAACTAATCTTTTAATGTTAACTGCTATGGCTTATTTACAAAGTCCTTGAGCTGTAATGTATTCATAATTATCTTATAACTGGAAATGTGATCAAATGCCACAGAGTTAGAGTACATTAAAAGTTATATCTCATTAATACGACCAGATTAATCAAAGAACATATCTGATTATTTGTGATTCACAATGCAGTCTGATACGCCCACATTACTGTGAAAAATCTACATGAAACATCTGCAGAAAAGCCATTTCTGGTCCTGTGTATCCACCATAATGAAGAACAGCGTGGCAGGAGCAGAAGTTCCTGGTTTCAATCAAGCCCTCAGATTTCACAAGAACACCCAGAATTTCCTAAGGTTTCTGTCAGATAATCGGGTTGTCTCAATTTTCAGACAAATAAGTAAGCCATAATTTTGTACGAGTTCACAATTTTGCCCTACTCCGTCAGCTTAACAAACTCCTCAGAAAGTGCAGGTTCATCCAAACCACTCTCTCCTTTCGAAGTTCCCAGGGGAATAAAGAGGCGTTAAGAGAATGCAAAGCACCACTGAAAATGAAGCGTATTGTCGTGTAAATGTAATCTCATTGGTTTCTCTCCAACAGTGGAAGGGAGAAGACGATTTGCACCACAAATACATTTTTTCAGGCACGTGTCTGAGTGAGCTCTCTGGGAAAGCGGCCCACTGGCATCGGTCCTGTGCCAACGATGGCTGATTTAGGCACTGGGATATGAACAAACTTGTTCAGCTGAAATGCCAATGCAAGTCCCAAACAAGGTTTGCTAATCATTTCCGAAGAAGAATGAAGTTCAGATCCATCAGCAATTTGCCTCCAAAATTGTTTCATCTTCACATAATTAAAAATGCCATAATCAGGAGAGTTAGAAGCCCACAGCACACACTGTATGTCTAGTTAACCATTCACTCCACTATATGCACTGAAAAACAACAACACACACACATACACTTCCAATTAAGACAAGTAAAACGAAGGAACTCTCACCAACCCCACAAAGTAGTATATATCTTAGGTAAGGTTTCTAGAATCTATTTGATTATGAGCACATAATAAGGCACATAATAAGAAATTAAGTGAAGACACAGTAATATGATTTTTCTGTGATTTCTTGAGTGATTATATTGGTACAAAAACCCAGGAAGTTACAGATTTCTTTTCACTTCCATAAAAAAACTTACCAAAAATAAGTAATTTTCCTTTTAAAAATCCTGACAATTTGTAAAATATACAGACCTGAATTATTTTAAGACTGTAAACTTAAAAAAAAAAATTGTGAGAGAGGAAAAAGCTTGGATGTTTTAAAATAAATGTTTGCCTTTTGCGCCTCTCTGGGTATAGGTGAAAACAGCAACCCAGCCTTGCTTTTGCTTACATGTCGCTTTTCCTAGGAGTAAGGAAGAGACAGTGCCAGTGGGTGACCTTGGGGACAGAGGCACAATTCTACTGCATTATAAGAACCTCAGATCACGTCAACCCTCCCTGGAATGTTAAAGGTAACTCGCTACCCAACCCAATGACCCAAGTCAATCACTCATTGTCTTATGTACACCTCTTCTCTTCTATACCATGAGAGTGATACTCTTCTTTACCTGTAGCTCCCTGGTGTACTCATCTCCAATTCTAGGCACACATGCAAGGTTTGGTTTAATTGGTAACACTGCAAGGCAAATGGGGGAGGGGGGGGGTATTTTTTGCCATAAGGAAACAACCAAAAGAACAAAGCAAGAGAAACTAAGATGAAAGGAGCTGAGAAATGAATTAAGGCAAGGCTACAGGTTCTCAGAGAAGGTAGCACTTGCTACACGTTACAGATTCATCTGGTAAAGTGATCAAACGAATGTACTGGTTTACCTACATACTCTAGACTAATGACAGTCACCCTCTCCAGTCTCTTCACATTCATGATTCCATGGTTTTTCTTCACCTGAGCACCGAGTGTATGAGTGTTCCAGTATAATCATGGCGTGGCCACTCCACTCCGCACGTCCACGTCGCCGTGATTTTGCTGCCGTCGGCCGGCGACTTGCATACGTTAGGTGGACCTCCGCCAACATGCCAGCTCCGTCCGCAAACCTCATATAGAGGAGCGGACGAAAAGCACATTTATTTTCCGTCAGTTTTCACAAATAACCAACTTCTGTGTCTAAAAGCCTTTGCACAGTAAAGTAAGTGATGAAGGTGCAAAACGTTCCTTAAATAAAGACTAAATAAGACGGCAGCCTGGTCTCGGCTTGTTCCGAAACTGCAGCGCTGCACCGTTCTTGTCGGGGAATCCGCAGGCGAGTCCTAGGCGCCAGTCGCCGCCCCAACAGTGGCCCTTGTGCGATAACCTCCAACCACAGCAAGACACTTGGCATGAATACCACAGGAAAGGAAAGGTGTCACTGCCCTTCCACTGAGAGGGCTGAATTCAGGCCTGACAACTCACTGCTCTCTCCTGCTCATGGCTCTTCAAACCAAAATGGCTAGTTTTGTAGATGCAGCATTTGCTCACGGTCCACGTGCCGTCAAACATCAGTGTGAAAGTGAACCCTGGGGTTCCAGAGGCACCTCCCCTGTTACATTGACCCCCGACTAGTCCACCAATGAGGTTCCGAAGCGCAACACCCAAGGCGATGATCACACAAGGATGTTGAAGATCCTCCCCTGAATCCAGAACTGGCCTTCACCATAGGTTCCACTCTGAACGTTCAAAGTCTATTCCATTTTTAAAATCTAACTATCAAAATGAATCTATTATGTTTTTTTTTTTTCATAAATTGCTAGTTCTAAATCAGCTGATCACTTTTTTCTCCTGAAGGCCAGGGAGCAAAAGTTTCTGTGTGCAAAAATGGCCGTTAGATGGTGGATTTGGAGAAGGACACTCTGAGATGGTGGTTCTCCCCCAGGTCATGGTTGTGCAGATCAATCAGCGCCTGGATGGCTTCTTCCACAGAGCCAAGCTGGATCAAAGCCATCTTGTGGTCTTTCCTATAAACCAAAACACATGACAAATCAAGGGTGAAAATGAGATTCATGCCCAGAGAACATACCTTAAAACACTCAGCAGACTACACTACACATATAGAGATCACAAAGCACTGAACCAACAGTATTGAATAACTAAAGTTGCACCCTGTGCAAAATCAACATTTTCCACACCGAAATGTATTATTTTACAGTAAAAATCATTTTCCATCTCAGAAGATGTGAGTGGACAATAACAATGTACAGTTGCTTGTCACTATGCTAGTTTAACACATTTCTACCAGACATTATCTTGTCCTATACTATTCCATGGTGCAAGACATGTGTCCAGGGTATGACAAACTGCATCCGGCCCTACAAGCAGTCTTCCAACTTGCAGGGAAACATTTTTTGGGGGTTGGTGGCTGGATTGGCACTCCAGCCATGGTAAAACAACTCACAACTGCTCAATACAAACAAACACAATACTCTGCTTTCCATGGGAGTAGCTCTGCTGAAGCCACCCGCAGGAAGACTGCATGCACCATGAAGGGGACGGGGGAAAGCCTTCGGGAGCCCCATCCCCGGATGAGTCGAAACCGTTGGAGAGCTAATAGGTTCAGGCCTATTGGGGATGGGGGCTGGTGTGCTGTTGAGGCGTCGCCTGCACTTGTGTCCCAGTTTGAGGCAACCCATCTGGGTAGGCGCGTGGAATGTCTCGTCTCTCCAGCAAGATGGCCATCTTCCTCTGCACGCAGACCAGGGAGTGGCCAGATCTCTGTAGGTGGGTACCCCTACTATTGGTCTGGTGGGTCTCACGGCCGCCATACTCAGGATGCAGCTGTTGCTGTAGCGGATCGGCTCCTTCCGAGGATGTCTGGTGTCACTCAACAAGCGTATTATGAGACTCAGGCTAAGGCTCTCCTTGGGTGTCTGGTCTGTTGTCTCAGTGTGTGCTCCACCCGCGGTGAGTGATGTCTCCTACACGTTACTTGCAACTTAGCCCGGTGGTTGAAGGGTGCCCACGAGGTGACACTCCTCTGGTAACTTCAATGCGACTACTGGCACTGAAAGGGCAGGCTGTGAGGATTGTGTTGGTCCCCTTGGGTCTGGAGACTGAAGTGAAAGTGGCTCCATGTTCCTTGACTTTCTGAAAGTATCCTGGTTCCAACGCCCTCAGCCGTATTGTTGGGCTTGGTATTCCAATACTGGTGGTGCAGCGAAGGAGATCGATCACATACTCGTGGGCAGACAGACTCCAGCAGAATTGTTGGGTCAACAGAAGTACCCAGTTTGCAAATTCTGACCATGGACATGTTGTTGCTACTCTGAAAATTCAGTTTATATCCTGTAGGCTAGGAGAACAACGCTGGACTTATCCCAAGCTGTTTCTAATGAGTCTGCATGCAATTTGTGTGAAGAATTTGCAGACTTGGATGTGACTGCTGCCTCTAATGTGATGTGGGAGACCTTCTGTGAAAAGACCCTGAAGGTTGCCATGGGTTGTGTTGCTGTTTCCGGTGTTCTCAGAAGGAGGTGTTTCATCTCGCAGGGCACCCTGGATATGATCAAAAGGAGTTGCGCCGCATGACCTGGTGGCAACTGCAGTCTGTAGCGAGAACTGAGGAGGATGGCAGTTAGGGCTCCGAGGGCAGATAAGGAGGTGTTTATTAGATGACTCTCTGAGCAGGTGTCACACATCCTATTTACAGAGGAATCAAAGCATTATGCACATCTGAATCTGTTCCTCGGTGACTTGCAGTCAGGGCGGGTGATGGGACGGTCCTTACGGATGAC
>JABFEB020000113.1:19766823-19783592 GCA_019775895.2 Stomatorhinus ivindoensis
GCTCCCATCTGCCTTTTGAAAAATGTCTGCTTGGTACTGAATCTAGATCTACCAAAAACCAGATCTACCAAATTCTCTCACAATAAATGTTTGCGATATGAGACAAAATAATCCAGGAGAAGGGAACTGTGGGGGGGAAGAGTGGTTCAAGGTTTGGCTAAATTTTTTACATTACAGACAGTCCCCAGGTTACAAACGAGATCTGTTCCCTAGGTCCGTCTTTAAGTCAGATTTTTAGGCAAGTCAGAACAATAATCAAACAGTACATAATAATAAAAATTAATATTAAACTACATATCGTACTGCATTGTACCTCAAGCCGACAAATCACTAAAGCCATGCAGTTTTCCCCACAAGTGTGCATTTGGTATTACAGACCAAACTGTATTTTTAACACAACACGCTCTATGGCCTTCCATTTGTAAGAGTTATACGCAAGTTGGACATTCATAACCCTGGAACTGCTGGTACATACTAAATATTTTGTCCCAAAGTCCCAAGGGAAGAGTCCAGCACAGAAGCCACGGCCCGCAGATCCAAGGCTGGGGCAAAACACCTCAGCTGACAAAAACACAACGGAGACAGAAAAGCCGTCAGACACACAAGACGTGGGCTGACAGTCACTCACATGACAAGCGGCAGGATCGTCTCAGGCAGGGAGCGTCGCTCCAAAAGCTGCACGGGTCTCCCTCACAATGAAGACCCAGTCCCACAAAAACGACTGTATAATGACAGTAAAGAGCAGAAAGCAAAGGAACATAATGTGGAAATGGCCAGTTATTCTCTGTCTACCAAGTGTTCGACTTTTATGAAAAGAAAGACAACCACAATCATGGGAGGGATTCAGGCAAGGAAGCATAAGGGACGCATAAGGAGACCAGGACAAGGACGGAGGACCGACACCAGCTGCAGGTTATATTAATGAAAGCAACGGACAACAAAATGAAGGAAATAATGCAAAACTGAATCAACAAATTCCCGCTAAGCACAAATCACGACAATGCAGTTTGTGAGTGAAGCGTACTGACTTACCAGCCTCGGACCTCGAAGTTCTTTTGCACTCGACACATCTCAAAACATATATAAATAAAAGGTCCTGAATTCGATCTTTTGGTGATGTTTGTATCTGTACTATAAACTTAAAAATATACAAAACAAAATGTGAATTACTAATTGCTACGAATATACATTACACGACGTGACGGTCAAAAGACTGTCATGCTCCTAGACTCCGTCTTATGCGTCCTTACGCCTCACAGTAAACTCAGCAGCCAATCAACCTGCATCACGTGGCAATTACATGCTAAGGATACTAATTCTTACATTATAACAAATAAAAAACAAAAAAAACATAACTCAAAATTCTATTAGAACTATTAACAAAATATTAAATCCAATTAGTCAAATGTGCATATTAGTTACAGCACAAAAACGGCTCTAACACCATTAATTAGATCAATTAATAACACAGATTCCTATTAATGGCAGAGACACAGATAGGCCACCTGTAAGCACAGGTCACCTACAGGTTCACAGTCTTGCTCATACAAGCATCGACAAGAATGTGCAAGATTTTCACCGCACTTAAACACCGATGACACAACCTTACTTATGTGCGAGGAATTCGGTTACATAACTCAGGTCAGTGAGAAGCTAGCCGGCCGTTGTCTTAGCTCTCCGTGAGAATCAGTAGGACGAGGCATTTATGTGGAAAGCTGATGGGCTTGGGGAGACGTTTATCATGGGCTCTGGCTAATTCTACTCCATCCACATCAATCTACAGAGCGGCGAAGGTGCGCGGGCAGTAGATCGATCTGGGAAGTGGAGCCGCGGGGGAGTGAGCTAGCGAGGATTCAAGGACCCACGCTAAACGCCCAGGCTAATTTTACTTCGGGGAGAGCCAAGCATGCAGGAGCCTTAAGGGGTTCAGCCTAAAAGGACACGCCTGAGCAAAGCAGGGCACCAAACGTTAAAGTGCACGCTGGCTTAATATTACGTGACAAATTAGCTGCCGTTATTACAGGTTCCAGGCACAAAAGCTGACGGGTAATAATATGGAAACACTGTTCAAGCAGTGAGAGTTCGAGAATGGCTTTCTATTAAACCACACCCGAGGCGGCAACGTAGCGCCAGTAGGTGGCGTGGTGACCTCACACCACAGTGGAGGATTTTAATGCCCTCACAGCCTGATTCACTCTGTGTCTGTGTATTTTAATGGTGATCAAAGAGACAGAATTTATTGATCGCCAGGTGGAGACCAGGGACAGACAGCAATTAAATGTCATTAAATATACTGAAGACCATCGATGTGTGCTTTTCGCCATTGCCAGACCCTCTGCAAGACAAAACATCAACGTCAGCTCAAACCTTGCAGATAAGCAGGATTCGCAAATCACACATTCCTCTGCCACACAGCCTTCCCAGAAGATTCTCCCCGCCCCGGCAAAGAAGCCGAGGTACGCCTTAAGCCACGCACGCCGTCTTCTGCTTGGCGCTTGGTGTGGCCGTCTCACGTGAGCGACGACAGGAGCCATCTGGCTTTTTCGCGGCTGGGCAAACACAACAGGAAATGCACCAGACACCTTCCCTGGGCTGATTAATGTCCTGCGTTTTCAAACAACGCAAATAAATACATTGCAAAAGCCTGTTCTACCCCCTGAAACATCATAAAACCCACAGGCAGCGGCCTATCAAATTGCAGCTCATATCAGTGGAGGAAGACAGTTTAATAAGCCATACACGACTTACAGATAGTGTAAGCTCACTTTATGATTTCCTTTCTCTTTATGAATAAAAGGTGCAACCAGGATTAGCTTTGTTACTTTATACATTTGGTTAATATCCCCATAATGCCGTTAATCCAAAGTAAAGCTGTTATTTTTACTTTACCATGAAATGACCTGGCAGATGCTGCCTTAGAGGGACCACATAATGTCAGCTATCGAATGACAGTTAATAATTAAAACAGATTCCTAGCAGCTCGACTGGGCTCGTCAGGTAACGTTTAGCTGAGCGGTGCTTCCAGCTTCACTGATGGCCAGCCGTGCTAGGAGAATCGCTTTGGTGGCACAGGGACAGGAACCAGCTGATTAACGAGTCACCGTCAGATGTTCTGCTAAACACTTTGCGTGCTAGGGCTTCATTTGTGATTTTATACAAATAGAAGGCTGAAGAATCTATGCTGAAACTTAATTCCAGAGAATATTAATCACAGTAGTGACGTCCCCATCTCACTCTGTTCGTTAGGGAGGGGTCCAGGAAAGGGGACGGCCTTCGAAATCGGCCTTCATCCCCTCCCACCAATCTTAAAGAAATAACGAGCCAATCATTATTCCCTGGGTTCGTTCTTCCTGCAAACTCATTAATGCTCGCTGGAAAAGGGAACCCATGTTTGATATATGCTTAGCTTCTTCAGGCTTTAAATGTGTTTTATGAGTCGAACGTAAATTGAATTGCAACGGTGTGCCTGCTTTTTACCACCAGCAGATGCAGAGTCGTGTTTGATGCTGTTTAATTGTCAGCGGAGTGACTCAGATTTGAAACGGCACAGTTTTTCATCGTTTAGGTCTGTTCACAATATTTTTCCCCTTAATTTTAACTGAGTCAGCCTTTCACCACACCAGAAAACAGGCAGGCTGTATAAATAAGGGCTACCTACCCAAACTACACATTCCCAACCAGCATTCACATGCTAATTACCTTGCACATCTCGGACACCAGCGGTACACACAGGTATACCCTAAATACTCCCGTAGAACTGCCTGTGTTGCATAGCACAGGTACTTCCAAATTGGCCACCAACAAAGCAAATGTACTACACTAAAACACACAGAAACATAAGCAAACGTCCAAATGGCAGTAATAACAGCAACATCTGAATATCCAGGAGCAGCAAGAGTCATGCATGCAGCATCTCTGAAAAGCTAAAGGCCTGCTTTGCCATTACAATCAATGGCTCTTACTTTCACCTGAAGGGGTTACTGTGCACAAAACAAAGCAGAACATCTCTCCAAATCACAGCCATAGGCCTACAACGGCCATGAGGCCACACGTCACAACTGAACACAAACAGACAATATTATTCACATAAATACATCGTATTGCAAACAAACTGGAACCATTTAGTTAGACAACTGCACTAAAAACACAGATATATCTATATATTTATTCCTTTTTACTGATAGACCGTAAGATTCTCTTTACAGTAATTAAAATGACGTGTGGTGCAGGTAAGAGTTTACAAAAAAAAATGCTACATGATAAATGCAGAAAAAAGAAAGTTTTACGGTAATTATGTGTTTGCCAAGAACATCCAAAAACTATGAATTTCACGGTTACAGTCGGATCTGAAACGCAGAAATACATTTTGTAGCAGCGTTGTGCCTGCCATGGAGATGTTTTTGTTACAGAAACATTTATTAGCACAGACTAATAACACTTGGCCATTCACAGCACAAAATGTTACCGAATTACGTTTGGAGTAATAAGGGAATAAAATCTGTATGCAAAAGGCGTAGAATTGAGCCGCGATCAGGAGGCAGCGGGTCAGAGGTTTAAAGCTCATAGGCCTTTATCCACCTTTTGTTCTGCCCAAGACCACATTAAGGTGTCTACGATTACAAATCCACAGCTTTAAAGCACTGATAACGACTCCCACGTTACCGAATTAAAAGTTTCAACTGACTCATATCATCTAGAAGTTTATCGATCAATCAAAGACAATAATATTTCGGGCGAGTCTGTCGCCTCACGGTTATATAAACGCAAGCGACCAGCGGCACATCTACACGCTTCAATTAAAAACGGCAAAGCTTCGATAACGTGGCCATTTATCAGAAAGGGGGCAGATTACCGTTAATAATCACAAGCACAATTCAACATTTCAGCAAAAAAGAACTCCACCCCGAAGTCACAGACACACACAGCAGAGCTTTGTGACAGCACCATGTATCCACAGTGTGATTATGTACCAAACTATCAAATATTCCATTTTAAACGGCCAGATCGCTATGCGTCGTTGGCAAATTTCTGATTTCCCCCTTTTTTCTGTACCTTAATGTTGCTGGAAAAGCCGAGTCTCTCCATCGGTACATTTTTCATCAGAAACGCCCCTTGGCGATCTTAAAATGGCAGCACGGAGATGTTTCTCACGACTGTCACGGCGCCTCGTTTCGCCGCTGTTTAACTTGGAAAAACAGCGCAGGGCACTGAGCCCACACACGTAACCCAGGAGAAAGCGTCTCGAAAACGCCACGAAAGGGCAATCGGGCGCGTGGTGCCTTCCGCAAACTTCTGAGATAAACACTCAGACCGCAATCGGCCACATCAGAAAGTCACACATGTGCGTCCTCCCCAGGAATCGGATCATCGTTCTACTGAACCGAATAAAGCGCTGCTTCTGCTTGGAAAAGCCACACGTTTATACCGACACCTCGGTTAAGATGCCGGAAGGCTGGCAGCTCCCTCTCGCTCCCGTCTTGCCCATTTTCTCTTCCTCGTCTCTATTTCCTAATATGCATTAACATCCACAGCCCGTCGCACGCTCGCACACAGACGGAAAGTACGCCTCGACGTTTACTCTCGTGCAAAACAGCCCGCGATCGGCTCCGTGTATAAAGCGTAAGACCTACCCATCCATCGCACAGAAAGGAGAGCCAGGGAACGAAGGTGTCGGTGAAACCCGCAGGTCCGGGTGCTGCTCTGGAGCGGAGCCCCGCGTCTCCCCGCTTCGGCCAGAGGTGCGCTTCCTGCCGCTGACGTGAGCGCAGAAGTGCGGGCATCGAGAGGAGACTCAGCACACAAAATGGCTTCCCTGTGCAGCAAGGCACTCATTTTTCAGCATGACAAAGGATAATGACATCCAGTATGCCCAAAGGCTGGTTTTCGCCCCGAAAAATGCATCCATTTTTACAAATATTATGTGACTGCGATCGGCAAGCTGAGCAACCAGGATTGATGTCTGAAGGTTGTAGATGGTCCACTCTGTAGGACTCAGCTGGTGTCCAGGGTGATCTGTAATTATACAGATTTAGACCATAAGGCGATGGTGGATTCGCAGGATTCACGCGTTTTGTTTCAATTAAGGCACAGCTTTTCTCTCAGCTACTAGTCGCCAAGCGAGACTTAAACGTCACATTATACCTGCACTACAAATCATCGCTACATTTAAAAAGGAGTTAGTATTTCTCATTCAGACACGTGAATCTGAGTGTCTGGTTTAATGAAAAATATATGGTGTTGGAAAAATACAAATGCCAAACATAATTTAAAAATTAAAATGTATGAGTACAGTCGTAATGGATGACCAAGGAGGGAGCTTATTGTATCTAATTTATACTTTATACTGAATTTATGGGGAAAATCCCACCCTGAAGCAGATAAAGGGATCGAAATTACAACCTCATATATAAAAGTCAATGTGTAATTTTATGTACTGGGTGTATAATATCACTTTTATTTTGACAATGACATGTACCAGAATCAAAACCTATAAATCAGAGGCACAGATCCAGATTGCAAATACCCTCCTCCCGTCATCGTGGGGGTTCCTATCCAAAAACATACTGAGGTTAACTGGAGTCACCAAGTTGTCCGCAGGTGTGTGACTGTGCCCTGCGGTGTGTTGGCGCCCCACCCCGGATTGTTCTCTGTCCTACGCCTATAGCCTATGGGATAAGCTCCGGACCCCCAGCGACAATGAATAGGACAAGGGGGTCCATAAAATGTATAGATAAACCGAGCGTGATATCAGGAATGAAACATTATATCACGTTTGCTGCATGGCTATAGCCTATTTTTCAGTCCTGAATGTGTTTCTCCCCAGTTATCTTTGCATTTTGTGCTGGCCATGGGTATTGTAGTCTGCTCCTTCTGGTCTAGTCATCATTGTCGGGTACTCCAGGGACAGGAAATATGAGCTTAGGCGGGGTTTATAGCCCAAACCCGGTTTATGGACTTAATAAGTCGTCTAAATTACGCTAACGACCCATGGCCTCGTGACAACGTAAATAATGTAATTTTGCTAGTTAAGAACTATGAAGATAAAGTTATGATAAAGATATGACTATCGCGACATCTGCAGTCAATGGGGTAGGAGGGAGTTTGTTATGGGGGGAGACACAATATTTGAAATACCCAAAGGTCTCTTTATTGGGGGGATCAATTAATCCAATTACATATTGAAATTAATAAAATGTTAATTTAATTAAATATTGGGGAGTTTATGTCCCCCAGATTCCTTCGCATCAGTATTAAATATGCGGCAGAGATGAACGTTTGCGCTTCTAATGACGTCATTATCCAAATGCATTTCTGTTATCGCATTGTAGGCATCATTTTGTATTGTTGCTATGCAGAGCTTACATCAGCTGCCAAACAGGGCATGAGGCAGGGCACGCTTGATGGGCAACTCCCAACAAAAGGCTGGAAGAACATGCACATTCTATATGCGGAAACTGGAACCCATGTTCTCTGACGTGCAGTTACAGTGTAACCAACTGAACTACCAGTTTACTTGAATGAAGTTTGCATCCCACTCCAGAGGATCATACAGATAATTAGTGTTATCCGCTGTTTCTTGAAATTAAGAATTAGCAATGTAGTTATTCTGAGATTTGAGAGATATTTAGGTTTGGATTGAGGGGTTAATCGCTGAATCTCCATTTTCATTTCCCCGAGAAAGAGAAAGCTTTCAGAACAGGTGTTGTCATTCAAATGGCCTGCTTGTGGAGGAACTCCCCACACTGGCTGGACTGGCCTGGCCACCCGACACGCTACCTGCTCCAAACCACACTCCATTGTCCTGCTCCAAAAGTGAAAGGCGACATTTCAACCACTACAGAGAACAATATACATTTATTTTATTTCTGTATAGAGTCACAGTGAACCTTGAAAGTATCCCAGACACCATAGACTGGGCACACAATCACACATCAACAACGGGTTAGAGATTCTGATTGATCTAACTGCATGTTTTTAGATTTTCTGGAGGAAACTCCAGACACAGTGGTGACCCCCCCAGCCCAGGAGGTGTGAGGTTATCTGAGCCACCAAGAAAGTCCCGTAAATAAAACAATTAATGTAATTAGACAGTTGTATATATTGATTAATCAACACAGACATAGAGCATCATAGACCACTTCTGTCTTTCATTGCATATGTTCACAGTGATTTGTTATAGACAGACATGCTATTATTAGTTGTTTGGAGTAGTGTTTCCCAACAAGGACTTTGAGGACCCCTACTGGGAACTGGGGGGAGCAAAAACACGGACTGTTTGGGGGTCCCTCAAGACCAGGATGGGAAACACTGGTTTAGAGTTATGCTTGAACCCAAGTCTGTTTTATCACAACATAAACAACATTTGGATTTTGAAACCCAACTTAAAAACTAACATTTTAAAAAAACAAATCAAACACAATAGTACAACAGAAATCAGCAGCTAATTAGCATATATATAATACGAGACAGAAAATCTGGGAACATACCGGTAAGATTACATTATTCCCTCAATCAGTTTTGATCTTTCATATTCTAATTGGTCTTTCCAACCTTCTCAGATGTCAATGGCACTGAGATGCAAATCAGACATTCATTTGGCTCCCTTGGTCTCAGCAGTGTTGTGGTGTCACACCAGAGGGTGACAAGTAGTAATAAGTCCTACTGAAGGCATTTGATTAATGAAAATGAAATTGGACAGATTGGGAATACCCCACTCATCTGAATGGTCCTTTGAAGTTGCAGGGTGCAAGGTAATGAATTTAATTAACCTATCAGGGTTCAGTGAACTTTGTTACTTCTACAATCTTTCTTTGCCATTCTTCTCAATGGATTTACATATTGTTTTTCTTTACAAGGATAAAGTTTAAAAAATCTGTGGGTTTAACCCACTGTGTGACTCCACATTTAGTACCCTCAGCCTAATTTAGTCCAAAAATAACCACTTTATTCACAAGATATATACAAACACAGGGCTCATGAACACTCCAGTTATTCTTTGGGTGGTGTGCAGCAAACTGATCTCATCATCCCCTAAGAAGGCAACCCATTTAAAATGTTAGGTCTCATTTTCACCAATCAGTGTGCCAAGGATGTGTGTAATAGATGTGAAAATGCAGTGTCATGTTCAGCTAAACGTGCCCTTTTAACTGGAAATGAGGTCACTGGTCTAACTTGTATGTTTTGAAAATCCATTTGTTCCAGATGTATTTTCAGCAGTGTCTCGGAGGATCCCATGCCGTAATCATTCCTAGATGTCATGGTATGAAGGACAAGTGGCTGACCGTCTCCTTAAACCTGCCATCAGCAGCAGAAAACAGAGATTGACCTTGGGGTGTATAACCTCCTGAGACCCCACCCATTCATTTATGTCCATTGTAGTGGACATTTTGTTTTTGCATCTATCTTTTTACTGATGGAAGGAAATATATTTATTTATTCCTGTTGTACACTAAAGAGGACATGCTGTGAAATTAAAAATAAAAATAAATTAGAAAAAAATCTAAATTGTAAGATGTCTTATTTCCTCCAAAGACAAATAACGTACAATTGGAGGACACTTTTCTCCTTGTGTCTCAGGAGGATATGTGTGTAGCACCTATGAAACGGCACAAGAATACAGGCTTCTGGAAGTATGATCGTGTGTCATAGTTGAAGCCATAATCCACAATCCCACGTTGCTCTCTGACAGAAATGTTTGCTCCTCTGCCTGTGCCTACTGCTTCTACACAAAGCTGTAAAGTTCAGCGCACGTCATCCCTGGCAAAGGCACCAAAGTGGATCATTGGAATGTTTGGTGTTGTTGGTAAAGGAGGAGGACCTGCCCAGCTTGTTGAGCAGGAGAAAAAGTCATGTGAACAGTAATATGAACAGTCATGTGAATAGTAATGTGAACAGTAATGTGAATAGTAATGTGAACAGCTTGTCTCTGACTGCCAACTACAGCCTGGCTGATCATATACAGTTCCATTTAGCTTTAAAGTAATGTCATCCCAACGGTGAGTTCTGTTATTAAAATGGCATACATTATAATGCTTTATTTGGAATTAAATACAATACTTAATTAATTATCCTGAGGTTTATACAACATTTTAATAATTATTGGGAACTCTGTAATTGATAAAAATCTGCTCAACAGCCCTCAGTCCAAAGGCTCATATTCTATAAGGCACATTCATATTTGTGCTTCAAGAAAAATGGTGAGAGTTTCAGGTCGTGGATCATGCAAGCACAACAAAAAAAGAAACATGAATGTCAAAATGTTGGCTTACTAATCTTCCATGATGACTGCAGTTTGTTCCAGCCAGAATGAAGACTGATGAAATACTGAGTACAGTATTTGAGTACTGCTGTAGTGATGGAGCAGAACATCTAGAGAAATTCTTTTAACATGTCTTCAAATACTGAGTGCATGATCTGGATACTGTTGAGGTAATGGTTGTGGAGCACGCACACACATATGTATTCATATCTTTGTGGAGACTGTCTATTCATTTCTTTTGGAAAAACCCTAATTCCAACAATGTCAACCTTAACCCTGACCCAGCCCTAAACTAAACCATAAGTAACCGAACAAAGTACAAGACTTTTGATTTTTAGTGTTTTCATTGCAGTCACAGATTTTTATAAAATTAGGTTTCTCTTTGTGGGGACCAAAAAATATAAAAGGTTTTTTTTTTTTAAATCACATTAATGTCCCCACAATGTAATATATACTGTACATAACACACACACATATACACTGAAAGGAGACTTACTGTTTATGCAGTATAAATAATAAAAATACACAGAGGCTGGTTGATTCACAAACTGTAAAAAAGCTCCTTCTTAAGCTCCCTCTAACTCTATACTCTCTCTTTCATTAGATAACATTACACTGCTCTCATTTGTACCACTCAGGATGTCAAAACCTGACAGGAGGCGCACGCTGTGCAAGAATTTAGGAAGTAAGATTCCAGAGGCTGTCAGCTAATTCTTGGTGCCGCAGTGGCTGCTGGAGCCTCTGAGCCCTTGTCAGTCTTCTGGAAGCCCCCGATGACACCGGGAACCTGTAGGCCCGTGGAGAGCATCAGTGCTCCACACCACACCTGCAGGAGACACGCGTCCATTAAACAGGACGAAAACGATGGCAGTGCCATTATTGCAGGTCAGTGCAAGTCTTTTTTCCGAGATTACTGCTGGCTTCCTCTGTTGTTTTCTGACAAAGTTTGACTCGCGGAAACATCATTACCATTTAACCAGCGTGTCTTGGCATTTTAGGCATTTCATGCGCCTTTCATCTCACAAACATCCTCCCATGAGACCCTCCGCAGCATCTAATGACAGCGGCCCTCTATGATCTTTACTGCCAAATCTAGACAGTTTCACGGGAGAAGGATGCTATATTAAGCGGTCATTTTGTAGGGAGTCTATGAGGTCAAAACACATAATTCTATGATTTTCTTTTTTGCTGATATGCATCGATTACAGTATTTGCATTCAGAATGTTGGGACTGGACGCATGGAGATTTTTGGAAAAGAACACCCAAGAGGAATGAAGGTACGAAGCAGCCTTGCGACCCGATTTCCCCTCCAGAGATAGGTAGTGAGCACCCGCACGGAAATAAAGGTACACTCTTAAAGAGCACATCTGGTCCATTCTGTAGCATATGTGGGTTATGCTAAAACTCACCATGAAAGCCGGTATAACAGGCTGGATGAATTTAGTCTTGAATGTGTGGAGTAACTGTTTATTTTCTGCATTGTAGAAGGACAGCTGACCTGGAGGAAGACAACATGTCACATGATCACATCCAATGCAGTGCTTAAGACCACAAGCTAAGTATTCAGTTGAAGCCAGAGACCAGGCAGGTCTCTCATGTTGTGTCTGATGTCCGTCTGCTGTTTGTAGCATGCTGTTATTGCTCTGGGTTTAAATCTGACAGGAAAACCAGGCTCCAGAACATCAATTGATTCACCAACGCTGGGGCATTGAGGTTAGTTACTAATGCATACACTGTACAGGGAAATTCCTTTTGCAGAATGTATTGCCAGAAAGTACACAAACACACACACATACACACACAAACATATATAGATACAGATCAGACACAGCATTCATGATGTCTATTAACAGAAACTCCATGATTACAGACAAGCAACCCAATCACCATAAGCTTGCATTACGCTCAGACGTATGTCGAGCTGAAGATCCTGCAATGGAAACTCAAACTAAACCATCTCATTGGCAGCAAAGTAAGCAAACGGACTGCAGCTTTGCTTGGAACACAACAAGGCACACCTTAGATGTCAAACAAGTGATCCATGGGAAGAAAAACAGGAGATCACTGAAAGTGAAACTAAAATAAGAGAAGAACCTTAGTTTATAATATTCTTACACCCAGAGCACACCCCACAACACTGCAGGCCATGAAAACCTCACACTAGACTATTTAGTTTCATTCAGTATACAATTTAAGGTTTGGGCAAACATCATTTGTGATTTTGGAACGGTTCAGAATTGTTGGAACGGTTGGCTAAGAATGCTAACTTCAAGTCCCAGGGGTTTTACTGAACAATAGCCGAGTAACGTATCCAGCGCAAGTACAGACAGGTAATGTAACATAAGCAGCCCCAAGTAAACAGATCCTAAGGCAAATAAAAACCTGAGACTTTCTGTGAATCTAAAATCAAAACCAGGGCAGGCCACAGTAATTGTTCTGTGACTGCTACTGGCTGCGGCAGTCATCGCTGAGGTTTTACATGCATATTTTTATCAGCTTTATGAAATCCTGGCTTCGTGAACAGTGTCTGATGGATGAAGAGCACTGAAATGCTGGAGAGGCAAGTGGTACTCGACAAAAAAGCCTAATATCTCTGCTTAAACCTGAACTACTAGGTACCGTGCTGTGCATCCTGCAGCAGACTTCAGGCCCAGCCCAACCCTGCATTGAGTAAAGGGCTATAGACAGTAGAGGTAGTTGGATAAAAAGCTATATACACAAAAGAAAGTAGTATTAGAGTAATGCTGGAGTTTTACCTCTGTCAAAGTCGCAGTAGACGCCAATCCCATCCGGAACCGGGACTTCAAGACTTTTCGTCTTGTTGTTGTGTTTGGCAGCTAAAGATGTCTGTAGCCAGTTGTTGACATGGACACACCATGAAGTGTTCGTCTTTCCCAGCTGGTCGAACTTGCCGAAGTTCTTGTAGGCCACTCCCACGCTATAAGACTTATAGTCCTTCATTGCCTTCACTTCCCAATAGTGCTGTCCACTGGAAATACTTTTGTCACCTGAGAATGGAATGAGCGCCGATGTAAGCCTACAGAAAACGTCACAGGAGCTGTGCGAACGATCCTCCGCAGGCCTAAAGCAGCACAAGCTCTTATACCAAGACACTGAACCTTCGCCAGAAAGGTAAGTAAATAGATCATATAAAGTTTACTTGTCTATTCATTTCTTTGACTCATTCTGCATATTTATAATAATGTTTGCATTCTACTCAACAAAAAATGTATGCAACGCGAGCCAGCAGCATATATTAGTGTCCTTTTAGTGTAGGATATATTACTGAAGGCTTGAGTAGGTCTTCTGTATTTATCAAAAATAAATTAAATACAGGGTGACGTATTATATACATTACATGTACATTAACATATTGTATGCTGCTGGGGACTGATTACCCAGTACTGAGTAAGACTCTCCTGTAAACCGGTCTCTCCCCCTGGCTGCCGGGCCTCGTGAGGTAGCTCTAATTCTGCTGGGAGATGCTGTTCCACCACTGTGGACACAAAGACAGAACAAGGTGGTACTATTTTACTGATTCGTTGTTAGTTGCTTAATATAGTTAGCTACCTGGTCAACATCGATTAGCGGTTAGCTACCAAAGATTCCAACCCAGTCAATATCCATTTGCTAACTAAAAAGATGAGAACCCAGTTAATATCAATACAAAAAAACATCAAGTACCAGTGATTCTAAGCTGGCCAACATTAATTACTTGTTATCCATAAAAATATCAATGAAGACCACAATCCAGGTAATTCTGACTAGCTGTTAGTCATTAATCACAATCAATGTCAGTACATAGAATCCAAGTGGCACCACAATAACCAGACTTTGTGCGTGCAGCTGTGCTATATTCCCTTTTAAAAGCTAAAGCTGAATAATACAGGGAATAAAACTTTATTTTATTAATAATAAGACTCAAATAATCTCCTGGAGAGTCGGAAGAAACTAAGAGCCTGGAAAGAATCGCAAGATCCATGTGTTTGCTTTTACAGTGAACCTTTGAGTGTAATATTACTACATACCAAAAGGAAACCACTAAAATAAATAGTTTTCCTTCTGTAACATCAATATGTAACGGATGAAATTGCTGCTCCCTCACAAAATTATCATTACAGACTGGATCTCTATTTCCAGTGCAAGCCAAAGGCAATCGAACCCGGGTCCACTCGTGAGCTGATCTGGTGGAGGACATACATTGTTTTTCAATATGAGGTCCACCAGGGACGGCAACTAATAAACATGACATGCGGCAATAGTATTCTTCCCAAATGTCAACTTCCCTGGCGGTGCATGGCGCCACTCCTGTGGATTCTGGGATATACACCCAGTAAACCCTAGGCCTAACCTAAATATTACATTCAAGTCTAATTTACAGATTTCACAATAAGCTAATACAGTTGTTGATGTATTGATTTCCAGCTTTAAACAAGAGCTTGTTTTTCTGTGAGGGAAATATTCAAATTTGGCAACGTGTGCAAAAGGAAGCGTATCTGAAAAGCTGTTACCTGCCCTTGTTCTCTTTGCCCTTAACCTTGTTCTCCAGTTTGCCAGACTGTGGATCCCATTCAACTCTTTGGTCCTCGACTTTCAGGTTGAGGTGTGAGGATGTGGCATCCAATTTGAAATTAAAAGCTAGATGAAAAGAATACATACAGTAGGTTAATAGAACAGAGACAGTATTGACTTTCAGTGTTTCAGTTCATAGTGTCCATCACTACTTCATAATGAGAAACATTATTTGAATGGCATGACATATATTAAAAATGTGACTGAAGAGCAAGCCTGACCTCTCGTCTCTAAGGTGACGGGATCAGAGTAGTCCCCAACTGCAGCCTTGTTGCACGCTCGTATACGGAAGTTCATGAACTCAGAATCAAATATTAACCCTGAAAGAACAATTTCTCCACATGATATTTTGTAAGGCTTCCCAGAGACACATAAAACACAAGAGAAAATGGGAATATGTGCCAGGCTAAATTATGTGACCACTGACAGACGGTTTTCTCTAACAGAACCTATAAAGTGTGCTGTGACGTACCTGTCAGTGTGAATTTTGTAACTTTCACATTATCCGCCACCTCCCAGCAGTATTCGTCTTTCACTCTAGGCAGTCCTTCGTGATTTGTTTTCCGATACTCCAGAATATAGTGATCGATCTTGCTGTCTTCCACTGGCATTCTCCATGCAACTGTCACTGTGTTGTCAGTAATAAGGCAGCCCGTCAAATCAATCTCTGGTGCTCTGGGCACTGAAATATAGTTGCAGACACGCATTAATGAAATTTATACGTCTACTAATCAAAGACACAAACTAGCCTGACCTTTGATGCGATCTAGTTCCTTATAGCTTGGAAATTACTGAGGGAAAAAAATGTACTGTTTCGGTATGAATGCTGTCATGGTGTGTCAGAAGTGTAACAAAAACAAGAACAGTGCAGTGGTAAATTGCCAAAGACCATTTCATTAAATATGCCTGGATCCGCTACACAGTCCACTCTGGGGGTGTAAGGTTGGTGCATTTACCGGGCAGAAAGCTAAGCTTTTCCAGCAGTCGCCTCTCTTCAGAGAAGTCAACCATCAGGTAAGACATGTTCGCTGTAGCTTTCAGCTTCATGGTGTGGCGAAATGCTGGAGCCACAGTCACCCTTGAATGACATGAGTGTGCGAGACGGTCACAGCGCTTCCCAGATCTGAACAGAAAGGGCTCACGCCCCACCTGTGACGCATTTCCAGCAAAGCAGTGTTCTCTTCAGCACGCTAATGGGATTAGCATAACCCCCGACAGAGAGCTCATGCATGCGGCTGTCACACAGCTACCTTATCATTAGTCTGGTAAATACCGTACGAACATTTCCATGAGGACCTCGTGTTGACAGGCCCAGCGAAATAGTCTTACTAAGGTGAGCCTGTGTTTGATAAGCGAGTCAGCAGAAACTTGCGGGGGGGGGGGGGGGAACTGCGTGCTGCGGGACACGGTAGGAAATGGCAGGATTTAGGGCTGGCAGCACTACTGCCCTTGGCCTCCAGTCCCACTGTGTTTCTTTCTTTAAACAGTGCCACCATATAGCGTTTATGTGTCTGGGACACATCTGTGATTCCACTATAATTTAACAATACCGAAGCGGTTTGGGAGATAAGGCTGAAATCAAGATGGCCGCCCTAGGCACAAAGAAAAACACCCTGGCCGTAGCCCTGTAATTTTTATTCAGCTGCTATTTAATGGCTTGTCCTGGTTATACGCGTAACAAAAATCATTTAAACTATTAAAGAGCAAGATTAGATAATACTATTACAATAGCTATGACGTTAGGTCTACTGTGTACAGCACTGGAAAAAATTAAGAGACCATAGCAAAATCATTACTTTAACATTTATAAATGTCTGGGTATGCTTCTGCGTTTGCAAACTCCAACCTGGTTCTTCCCTGCTTCTCATTAACGAAGGGCTTCTTCCTTGCTTTATGAGACTTCAGTCCTGCTTCTATGAGCCTGATACAAACTATCCT
>JABFEB020000113.1:19786517-19804921 GCA_019775895.2 Stomatorhinus ivindoensis
TAAGGGGCTGTAACAGGCCCTCAGCCTGGTTACTGTAACATATTGTAAGGGGCTGTAACAGGCCCTCAGCCTGGTTAGTGTAACATATTGTAAGGGGCTGTAACAGGCCCTTAGTCTAGTTAGTGCAACATGTAGCACTTTAGCTGCGTATGGGTTTAAACACACTCTCTCTCCATAGTCTGCAGTTTTTGCTGCAGGGCTCATTGCAGGGGGAGTAGGGGGTCAGCCCGTGGTTGAGCTTATGGACGTTTCTGACAAACCAAAGCCAGTTAGTGAGGCTTCTAGCAGATCCACAGTAACTATGTATTTCCATCTGAGAATGGTAGTCAGCTTTGGAATAATGCTGACCAGGGTCCCCACCACGATCAGTGAATATTATGCAAGACTTTGCTAAAGTCACTGTTTGGACTAGCAGATTAGATTGACTTGCTGCGATATGCTCTCTACAGATTTTGAAACCAGCTTAGGCTGCAATATTGTTGTCATTCTGTGAATCGTTGACCTCCCAGGCATCTCTGTCTCTCTGTATCCTCGTGAAAGCTGCATCTGGACTGTGATCTATCCTGTAATATCCCCACATCTCAGACCCAGTAAGCCTTGGACTTTACTGCTGCTTGCAATTGGGCACAACAGGCTCCCTGTCAGCATAGCTGGCAGGAGATCAGACTTAGCCTGCTAGCGAACACTGGCTTTACTCCGATTTCCTCTCATGCCGATACCCCACCACTGTAATCAAAAGAAAATACTACTGTATCTGTCGTGACATGGTCTCTGTCAAGACAGGAGGCTCAGTGTCTGAATGTAGGATGACACTGACAGGACCTCCATGGTTAACTGTGTAGCTGGCGAACAGAGCTCATAACCCTCAATGAGTCAAGAACTGCTTCATTACTCGGCCACTAAGGCATTAAAGCCGGACATAATCAGTGTGTTTCAGTCTGATAAAATGTGCTGCAGGATACGGTACATTGTCGCATGACCAGTACGCTGCAGCAGGTCATGCAGCATATTTCAGCGCATTACATCATTCTATGCCACAAGACTGCCATACAGGACACCTCTGTGTATGAATAATGCTCCTTTTCTGAGTGCTACGGAGGCACATTGTTACAGATGCAGGTGTGACGAAGGCATCCAGCAGCTCTCTGCACTTCCTCCCCTGTTATTTTTCATTTGGACAAAAAAACGCAGAAGAGGCACCTACCTTCATGAAGTCTTCTCCATCTCTGATGAGCATCGCATTGTTGGCGAAGGCTAACAGCTCCTCCGAGCTCTCCAAGGCACTGCTGCTCTGAGTCAGCTGATTCTGTAATGAACAAGGTTGTACATGACAATTAACACTGACTTCTGCAATAAATATTACCATAGACTCGAAACCGTCAATGTTGGGGAAGTAACTCACGAACGTAATCCATCACAGGCAGACCTCTGTCAGTAACGGATAACTTCCCCAAGACTGCAAACCATGATATATGAATTATAAGTGAATGGACTATAAACAGTGGGTGGTATAATCAGGGTATAAATGAGGCTTTTACTGGGCGAGTCTCCCATTTCACAGGTTAGTATGAATGCAGACAATCGTTTTTAACAGACTGCTTCACATTATACAACACCATACACACACGAACACACACACACACACACACACACACACTCAGCGTATCCTCCTGGGGTCCAGCAGTTCATCTTTGTCCCCTGTAGAGGACATTATGTTTTTGCTCATATCTCTCATTCCGCACATGCCACTCTGTGAATTCCTGTTATTTCTTAAAGAGGACAGTCAGAGCTTTAAGACGACTTCACATGTTTGCAGATGTGACCTTGTCAACCTGCTATTTTGATCAAATCAAAATGTTTAAATCAATATGACTTTTTTTTTTCTCCCCTGGATCTCAAGAGGATGTGCAGCTAGAGGGCAGCAGAGTCCCAGAACATAAACCAATGGCGTTGGACTGATAGGGTCGGAAGGGTCAAAGGTCAGCCAGCTGACGACACCCCTAGGCCATGCTAACCCGAAGGTCAAATGATTCTGTGCTGCAACTCACCTCTTTACAATTCAACATTTTAAAAAGGAATTGGACAATCTGTCAAAGTCCAGCCTGCATTTGGGATTGCTTTTCAGCTTCTATTTCATTCATGTGGGCACAAACTGACATTATGCTGCAAGCCCAATGCATGAAGCAGGCTTTAATAACCTTGTATGGAATCGTCAAAGTCTCCAGTATAATCTGTAGCATCTGCTGGGAGTTAATGCAGAAATAAGCACTTCATCTGCACTCTGATGTTCTTATACAATGACATAAAATGTCTGCCTTCATATTAGAGATACTCCCAAACTGAATTGCCATGTGCATCATTTTAACGCAGCCTGGAGCGTCCCCTGTGCGCAGACCTGGAGACGCTGGGCCCCCGCATTACCTGCAGCTCCTGCATCTTCCGAGTCTGCTCCTGTTTGACTGTGCCGGTCATGCTCTCTTTCATCTCGTACAGCATGGAAAATAATGTGTCAAACTCTTCTTCCAGATCAGACAGCACTTGCGAGGTGTTGCTCTGTGAAAATCAGATGCATCTGTTATACATATAACCTTCATAAACAGCTAATCTAGGTGGAATTTACTACAGCCATTATCCTGCTAAAAAAAACATACTTAATTAAAACCGCTTCCTTCTATAGGCCCTATAATAGCCCATATTATTTTAAACGCATCAGTTTTATCCTGGGCACTTGCTGCAAAGCCTTGAAGTTTAGGAGGATTCCACACATAGACTCGCTAGCATTTGCGTGGACATATTCTGTAGCCCACTGGTTGTCATGCTGGAAAAGTCGCACGCTAATTATACACACAAGGCTCAGTTATGATGTGACAGAAATGGCTTTGCTACTTCAACCGGCTCAGAGAAACCATGGAAAATGACAAGAAGGCTTCCAAGATGTGAGGAAACAAGTCTAATTTCCAGAGAGAAAAAAAACTGTGTATATGATGTCATTGCAAGTGTCGATTTCTTAAAACTAACTAATAAGTGTATCACCCCTACAATATTAGCATGGTGTAGGATGATTAACACTAACATAAAAGAACAGTGCTCAAAATAGTAAATTATGTACCTGCTTACACGGTCGGAGCTTAGATTAGTGTTCATCGGTCGGCCTTAAATTCAACATACAACAAACCACAATTTAGTGTGTAGTACATGCAGGCCACAGACTCACCTGCAGACTTGTTAGGGAATACCTGAGTGTTTCAATGAAAGTGTGGAGTTCTTCTTTTCTTTTGGCTAATGTAGTAATTATCCTGTGCAGGGCCTCCTGGCGAGAGAGCAGATGCTTCAGTATGTGAGAGTAAGCCAGGCATGTAGCCGCGACGAAAAGCAGCAGGTTTGTAAACCCCTCAAACTCAGCTTCAGCTCCGGCCCTATCGGCAGGCTTGCCAAACCCGCCCCCACAATAAAGGGCTACTGTGAGCTACCCAAGGTACACGGCTAAGTCGCTGTGAGCACCACAGAGACTCAGCACAGCTTCTCAGTATACAGTACACAGTCAGGAAGCAAGTATACCTTCTCAGTATACAGTACACATTCAGGCGGTGAAGTGCAGCTTCTCAGTTTACAGTACCCAGTCAGGCAGTGAAGTACAGCTTCTCAGTATACAGTACACAGTCAGGCAGTGAAGTACAGCTTCTCAGTTTACAGTACACAGTCAGGCAGTGAAGTACAGCTTCTCAGTATACAGTACACAGTCAGGTGGTGAAGTGCAGCTTCTCAGTTTACAGTGCCCAGTCAGGCAGTGAAGTACAGCTTCTCAGTTTACAGTACCCAGTCAGGCAGTGAAGTACAGCTTCTCAGTTTACAATACATAGTCAGGCGGTAAGTTCAGCTTCTCATTATACAGTACCCAGTCAGACAGTAAGTACCTTTACTCACTTGTAGTTAATTCTGTTTCTGAAAAAATGTATATTTAGCAAGGAATCGGTCAGTATGTCTCTGAAAAACAGGATTGTTTCCAAAATTATGCGTACATGCTGAAATCTCTGCAGTGTCATTTAAAAACAGGAAATGCTGGGAACTGGCTGCAAAATCAGAAATAGGTGCTAGAGAGAAATATCAGTTCTATCCATACGATTCCAGGATAAAACAAAGTTAACACCTCCAGCTATGGGGAAGAAAAATATTATAGCAAATATTAATGTGTTAACAGAGAAGTGAAGCCAGAGAGTTACGAGTAAATTCTGGATGGAAGCCGAGCGCTATTTCTGACGTTCTCTTACTGGTTAGGCGATTAACATAAGGGCACAAGTAATACCAAAGGCCTCAAAGAAACTTTATTATGTGATTATAATTAATCTCCCTGCAGTGAAAAGATGGATATGCCGTGTGTCTGCACTGCAGGATGTGTGCATCACTGCAGCATTCACAGGAGGGTGTGTACAGCGACCACTGGACTACAGCACCCCCTGCATTCATGACAACATGATTTGATGATGATTTGATGATGACTTTGGTATTGCTCTCTTTTCATTGTACTTTCTGCACAAAAAATGTTCAATTCTTAAGAAGAACGCAATGAACAGTCCTAACTACCCCATAGGAACTAATGACTCAGGCTTCGATGATGTCACCTAGTCATTTGTCCCCACCAAAACTGAGTTTGCACCGTTTTATTTTGGATAACAGTCAGGTATGGCAGCTAAGTCAGATGCTCTGCACCAAGAAGCCGAAATGAGGACACCATGAACTTTGTGCAACTGCCACAGTTTATTAATACCTTTCATTTTAACATAAACATTAAAGACTTTGGAGTCACTCATAAAAACACATAAGGATATACTTAAAGGTATGGCTGCACGCATAACAACATTTTTTAAATAGAGCAGAATGTATTGCATTCTAAGAAAAATACATAAAACCAAAACATAATACATACAGATTTTTTAAATATAAGGTGATGATGATGATTATAATGGTCCATGGTCCTATAAATATTATTTTAAATATTAATGTTACATTTACACATTCTAAATATGTATTGTGATGCTTGTGTAATTTTAGTGCCCCTTTATTATAGTGACTATAGTGCTCATATATCCATGTCACACTGCACTCCTGACTACATTGCAAGCACACAAATATTCTTGAACTTCAAATGTCTACAACGATATATTTCATGATTAAAATTGAAGAATGTTACCAACGGGCAAAATTAAATTTAATGGAAAGGATGATATGGTCTCAGGCAGCTAGCTGTCCGCGAGCAGTTCAGCGCGGGTCTGAGAGGGCCATCGGAAAGAAAGCCACCGATACTCATCCAGAAATAATTAAGCGCAGAGTTTCACATTCACCAGTCGACTAACTGAAAAAGTTACGCTACAATATAAAGAGTCACGACTCATTCTTTGGTTTCTCTGTGCACCTGTTGAGATGCTTAAATAATCTAGTAAAGAGTATTCAAAATGACATGATAGCAATTGAAGGACAATGAGTACAAACACTAGTGGTGCTGAAAACACATAAGCGCATTAAAATGCTTGAAACGGGTGTCCGCATCTACTTCTGAGCACATTAAAGTGCTCACACAGTAACAACTACATTTAACAAATGAGAAACTTGCAATATCGAATGCCCTTATAGAAAAAAAGGAAGATGTAAAGTGTATTTAGTAGGTTTAAGACGCAGGAAGGAGTAAGAAACAGCAGACGTTATCACGGATCTGCTGTGAGCCTGATCCCATTACCCTGCGGTGATGCCTGCACCAACAGCGGGCCCAACATACATTGTCATATATCTCTGGGCTATTTTAATCTTGTCTTATTTTAGTAACATATAGTCACTGGCGCTAGACACATACCAAATACACGAATAAAATCTAATTTGTTTTAATCTTATGGCGATCAACTGAGAGCCGGCTAACCAACAACTTGCACTGAAAGTGTTAAAGAGTGCCCGGACAAGCCGAGCCCCCAGAGGGACAGCATGGATTTATGAAACACACGGACCCTTACTTTTTGGGAGTCCATGGCGGAGATGTTCACAGACCAAACGTGATGATTCACGCAGCAAATCGAATCAAAGAGAAAGAGTCTCTGGTGGGAGAGAGAAAGTGGAGCAGCAGCGACATGCGCGATTCACTTTCACTGTGACATCAAGACTGTGGGAGACCCAGAGGGACAGCCGCTCCCAGAAAGCGCATTGGGAGTCTGCGCAGTGGGCAGCGGACTGCCCAGGGGATGCTGATCTGCGCAGCGAAAAGTGGACTGCGGGACAGATGGTTGGCTACGCAACGGATTGCACATGTGATTGTAGACTGAACTCCGGCAGTAGACTGCATGGAGGTTGGTGATCTGCGCAGCGAACTGCATAGACAAGGGTCCCCTGCGCAGCGGACTGCGCAAACGTTGAGCGCCGAACGTGACACGAAGCTTTGACGCGCGTCTCCGAACACGCTTTACGGCAGCATTATGCGCATGCGCAGAATGGGAATCTGGAATGCTTTTATAAAGGTACCTGGAGCGCTATAGAGAAATAGTTTCAGCTATGTATCTGTACAACGGGGCTGTCGCAGCTGTTTGGCTGTCTGTGGTAAGGTCGATTTAAACTGTCTTTTTGTTCTCCAGATTAAAAACCTAAGCAAAAGCATTAGTTCTGCAGGCTCTTCTGAAGCTGGCCACCGTAAATATGTATTCTCCCTTTTGCATTTTGAATGCTATTCCCAAAGACAGTGGTCCCAGGCTCCCTGCTCTACCAAACACATGTCCTTGACCATCATTTATATTGTACATGTTAAGTGTTAAAATTAAGTATATTTTCTCTGCAGTGTTCGTGAACATGATCCACGTTCGGTTTCCTACCTCTCTCTGCTGTCCTGAATAAGAGAACCGACACCAATGCTTAGGCTGAACAGGACTGCGGTTCTGGTCCTGCTTGGTACCACCAGTCTCCTGTTCCTGCTTTTCCAGCTCTATTACTACAGACACTATCTGTCAAAGGTGAGAGATTCGCCAGACAATCTTCAGTTTGATATGCTGGTTTAATCTAATTGAACTTTCCACTTCACTGTTTTGTTTGTGTATTTTTATATTTAGCACGGGACACACGCCTCCTATGATAAATCCATCCAACTGGACAGTGGACAACACCTGGTATGATGTAGTGGACTGTGTGTTTCACAGTAAAAAACTGAACCTTAAAAAGGGACAGAGTGCTAGACAGTAGGACTTCTGTTTCTGTTATTATTCTTACATTCTGATGTCAGAAAACTAGTAATGGCTGTGAAGTGTTCTCCATAAACTCTTATGCAGGTTTCCTGGTAATATGGTATACTGTGATATTTCAGGTATACTGTAGAATTTCAGAATCCCGTTTGTGTTATATCGACAAAATTTGATAATACCAGAATAGAATTGCTTTCGAAAATACCATATACTGCACTACGGTAAAATGAAAAAATTAGATACCGCATGTGCAAATTAATACCAGTAAAGTATATAATATTGATAAAGTGCATAATGTATTATCAATAGTGTTCCCAACTAACCTATTTTTTTTTGTCATTTTTGGGGACTCATGCAGCAGGTAGTGAAGAAGTTCCTGGATCTTGTTTCCCGGTACAGCCTCGCAGTCTTCCTGGTTGACGTAGCCACGTTGGGCCGCCTGTCTCAGCGCCCCGCACAGCCGAGGGGAAGTCGAGCTGATGAGCATCACTGCAGCATTCTCTGCTCCAGCAGGGGGTTCACCACCTTCGCTATGCTGGCGAAGTTTTGGAAGTATGATGTAAGGAACGGTGTGGTGTTGAAGTCCACAGTATAGCTCTCCTGTTATAGGATTTACATGACACTTTGTTTACTGAAATTTCTGAATTCTCTTTAGAAACTTTTAATTTGACATAAAATTAGTATCATGAGTAGGTACCTTGTTGGTTTTGGATGTATGACACAGTGGTCTCTTTGGCTTTTTTTCCAGGTCAAGTGATTAATTCAAATTAATTTTATTTTGTATTTGACTTCCATAAGGAGTGTATATCGCACCCTCAGTATGTTGACAGAATGATTTTTACTTAAGAGCTCACGTTTCTGCACCACAGCAGCACTTCCTTTATCTGTGTCAAACTATGGTTCTGTCACTTCTGATGGGTTTCGATCCATTACAGGCCAGTCTCGCGAAGACGGCATCAGAACTTGGGTTGGAGCTACTTGAAATTCAAGGCAAAGACCCTCGGCTTGTGGGCCTGGACGACCTCTCCAGCACCGAGATTCCCCTGCACCTCCTCTTCCGCTCCAGCCAACACCTAGTCCACCTTGTGGTCTTCTATGAGCGCAGCGGGAATTACCTGTGGCACGGCGCGCTGCGGCTGAAACCCGGCATGGACAGGGAGTTCGCGCCATTCCGGAGGCTTGACTTCGGCCGTCAGGCCGGAGCATTTGACAGGTGAGCCGCGGCTGGATTCCAGGGAAGCAAGGTCGGGTTTACCAGGGGAATGTGTAATGTGATTTCATACTGGGTGGGCCAGTGTTCAAGATGCTGGTGGGATATAAAACAGTGGCTTCCGCAAAGTGATGCTGGTTACAGAGATTATCCCTTTGATTCCATATATACTCCACACCACTGGGGCTTCTTTTCTACTCTTTAAATACTCATATGGTGCCATCTATACTCTACATGCTGTTGGGACTAATTCTCTACTCTTTAAATACTCATGTGGTGCATTTTACAGTCTACATGCTGTTGTAGCTTCATCTCTACTCTTTAAATACACCTATGGTACCATCTATACTCTACATGCTGTTGGGACTAATTATCTACTCTTTAAATACTCCTGTGGTGTCATTTACGGTCTACATACTGTTGTAGCTTCTTCATTACTCTTTAAATACTGCTGTGATGCCACCTCTACTAATGCTATTGCTGTTGGGACATCTTTTGTACTGTCTAAATATGCCATTGGTGCCATCTGTACTGTACATGCTGTTGG
Organism: Stomatorhinus ivindoensis; assembly: GCA_019775895.2. Taxonomy (NCBI): domain Eukaryota; kingdom Metazoa; phylum Chordata; class Actinopteri; order Osteoglossiformes; family Mormyridae; genus Stomatorhinus; species Stomatorhinus ivindoensis. The sequence goes on from JABFEB020000113.1 coordinate 19,795,483, forward strand.
AGCTTCTTCTGTAATCTTTAAATCTACACGACCCATTTTGTGCATTACTTGCCCTTAAAGCCCTTAACCTCAGGCCAGGAGGGACTGGAGGAGTGGAAGGCACTGTTCATCTGCCTTGAGTGATTGTAAACCTTGTTTTCCGTCAGACCCGAGCTGGTCCTGAGCTCTCTGGATGGCCTGGATGTGTGGATCCCCAAGAACGTCTCACGCTTTCTCATTGAGCACAGCCAATCCCACTTCCTGGAGTGCAGATACAAGGATGCCCGGGCCTTCTACCAGGTCTGTGTTGTTCATGTCCTGATGGTTAATTCTTCTTCCTGTGTAGATATGGGACATTTCTCCCATATGCTTCTCAGCTGTACCCTGATGACACCTCCCCAGAGTCCATGGAGTTCAGGATGAAGGCCAAGACTCTACTCCATCTGGCAGCACAGGTCCTAACCAGCCTGGGGGTTCCCTTCTGGCTGAGCAGTGGCACATGTCTGGGTGAGGGAAGGCCCGTCAGTTTCGCAGTTTCACTGCTTTGAAACTGTTCTTCAGTTAATAGAACATTTACTGTATGTGTTTGTACCTCAAATACCTGAACTTGAAGAGTTATAGTCAGGGAATGGTGTGGTGTAGTCTGTGTATATTTGGTTAGTTTCTTTTATTCTTGTGATATAGCAAATCGAGTTTGAGTTGGTCTTTAAAGCACCTGAGGCAGACTGCATCCCAACTCTCCTAGGCTGGTTTCGTCAGTGCAATGTGATACCTTACAGCAAGGATGTTGACCTGGGTGTCTGGATAAAGGACTACAAGCCAGAAATCATTCAGGCCTTTCAGACCTCTGGCCTGCCTCTCAAGCACAAGTTTGGAAAGGTACGTCTCAAAAGTCACATAAAATTTGTGAAAATACATAAGACACTTAAAAATTTTATTGATACCCATATTTGCACAACCAGTTACCCTTTCGCAATGTTTCAGCCAAACAGTGACTTCGAGTATTTATAGGACCTTTCACAGAGGTTAAATACATAGTTTTACTTTCTTGTAATTTGGCATTATAATAAAGGTGGTCCGGGGTACAGGTACAAACGGTGGAAAATCCAGAGCATGTGAGAGGAGCGGAACGTGAGCGAGGAGCGGAGTGGCCGGAATTTGGTCAGAACGTGGAGCGGTTTTTTAATTAAGGCTGGAGCGATTGCTCTGTCTCGCTCCAATTTCGCTCCAATATCCAGATCTACCCAGAATTCATCTGTATAATTATCTATATATATAAGACTGTTTGGCTGAGATGGAATTGTGAAGTTTGTGAAGTTTTTCACAAAGGAAACTGATAGATCATACAAGTGTAGTATTCTTATCAAACGTATAGATGAGAATAATGTAGAGCAAGAACAACAATGTGGTGAATCTGTTTCAGTGAGTAAAGATTCACTTTGGAATCAAATTTTTTGGAAACATGATGGTGTGCTACGCGAACAGGCGGAAGCCAGAGTAAAACGTGAGCAAGTTTTATATGGTTGTAGCATATCAAGTCTATAGATTAAAGCTTATAAAGTAAATACTGGTAATCAATTAGTTTTGTCATTCAAAGTAGGTCTAATAGGATTTTTTGAATTTCACATGACGCTGTCAGTGAAATTTTATTTTATAGAGACGCAGCAGCATCAACCGAAAAAAACGAAGGATCCACGTTTAAAACGTGGATGCTTAGCCTGTATATTCTTCAGGCTATCCGTTGTTGCCTATATGTTGCTTAAAGATAAATATTTTCTGTTCTGAGTGGCAATGCTGCCGTTGCTCATATTTCTTTATTCTTTTGAAGGAAGGCTTCGGTTTAAGGTGACAGTTGTTAGGCATGCAGATTATTTGTCCCTCTTTTAAATTGGAGCGAGCGTGGAGCGATTTGACTGGAGCAGGATGACATTTTAGTGGAGCGAGGAGCGGTGTTGAGCGGCGTGACTTGGTGGGAATTAGAGCGGAGGAGCGGGCGGAGCCAACAGCCTCGTGAGCGAGGAGCGGAAACTCTCACCGCTCCCCTCCGCTGACATGCTCTGTAATCCACCATGCGGTGTGGCCCCAGAATCATACCACTGTACTCTCCACAGGTAGAGGACAGTCTGGAGCTCTCTTTCCAGGGGCAGGACGTAAAGCTGGACATCTTCTTCTTCTACGAAGAAGGTGACATTGTGTGGAACGGCGGCACGCAGGCCAAGAGCGGCAAGAAGTTCAAGTTTGTATCTCAGTTTGTGTAACACTTACATTTCCCGCTGCTGCGTTTCGGATCTGCCGTAGGGAGAACAGATTGTGGACCTTTCTGTTAATGATGCCACTGTCTCTGATAGTTATTGGTAATATTTATTTTGCTTTTCGAGTCTCCTTGCAGTTGAGTAACCTAGGCTTGGTCCACAGGTATGTTTTCCCGAGATTCAGCCTGTGCTGGACAGACCTCCTGCAGCTCAGAGTACGGGTCCCCTGCGAGACACTGGAGTATGTGGAGGCCAACTACGGCCCGACCTGGAAGATCCCCGTCAGAACATGGGACTGGAAGAGCTCGCCAGCTAATGTGCAGGAAAACGGGGTGTGGCCAGTGAGGGAGTGGAATGAGGTCATTCAGGTGTACTGAGCGTCACGGTGTTCAGTAGAGTGCTGTAAATAAAGTCATGTAGTGGTTTCTCTTTTCAGTACGTTACGTATCCCACACTCAGTTTAAAGTTGTCAATGTTGAGTTTTCTGTGTATATGAATGTGTTTTCGTTTAGGTCTGATTAAAAAAGGGGTCCCAGAGTGCTCTGTGCTTTTTCTGAGTGTTACAGTCCTGGCCGACTCTTGGAATGTATGTGTCCCCCCCTCAGCCCACTGTACGCAATACTATCCATGCTTACAGTTATGCTCCCAAACCCCTTTTCATCCATTGTTGCCTAAAGAAAAACAACAATGGCATTAATGGAAATTCAGTATATAATGTTTAGCTTTTAGGCAGCTTTTCCCAGGAAAAGGTATTTTTTAGTATTTTTTTTTTAAATATTACACATTGAAGTATCTAAATGTATTTCATGTTTTTATATGAGTAAGTGTGAGCTGCACTTTTTGAAAGAAGGCAAGCACAATAAAGTGGAACCTCAAGCTAGGAATGAACAGCTTTAGCACAAATTCTACTGAGAAATTTGTAGTAAGACCTCCTGTGCACATAAATCTGGATTCTTAGAACAGTTAATCCATGCACAGAGAAATTGAGATCTATCATAAGATGATTTTTGTCTCCTATAGGCCTCAGTCTAAAAATATGGGTAGGAGGTTTGCTGGGTCTACAGCTGTCTGGATAATATCAAGAAGGTCATTGTTAAATTACGTTTATTCTGATTTTGTCTTTATCCTGGGTTCAAAAATGCCTAAAGTCCTCCTTTAGGTTCTATGAGTTACAGTTAAATTACAGTATTACAATGGTTAAACATATCCGGATACACCAGTAGAGGAGTCGTCTCTCATATGGAACAAACAGTAGCCAGTTCAATGTGATGTGTGACAGATTGCAGAGTAATGACTGGAGTTATTGGAAATACAAAGCTTATCGTAGCATATGAGTTCAACACACACCTCATAAGGGCTTGTCACCACAGTAAAATCTACAAAACAGCCTCACTTCCACTGCATGTCATTAGGTATTTACCGGGTGCATTTCACTTACTTCCGATGGAAGTTTTGAAGAAGAGAGACTCGCTGGGAACAGCCAAGCTGGCTGCGGAGGCGGGGATTTCGTTCCCTCTATGCTGATTGGACGCTGTGGTGAAGCGCTCCTACACAGGGCGGATGGCAACTCGGCGACCAAAAGGCTGGGAGAGAAGTCTCGCGATAAGTGCCACTCCAGGTTGCCAAGCGACAGTAAGAGAAGTTGACGGAGAAAAAGCAACTAAAAGCATCGGACTATTTGGGTAAAGATGATGCTGGTTAGCTGTAACTAGATGTATATAACTGCACTGATTTGATTACTTTAATTATATCCCCACGTTTATTTATGTATTTGGACATTTCTTGTTCTGTGGAGCAGTGTACGTAGGTTCCAGAAAGCGAGAGGAAGGAGATTGAGAAAAACAAACTGGTTGATGTCACAATAGTCTGTACTTACCTGGTGCTTGTTTGCTTAGTTGGACGTGGTGAATAAATGGGAAAGCTGACCATGTGAAGAGATTTGGATTTAATCTCGAAATACGGTATTAGTTATGACATATCTCCACGGACCGTTAACTAACGTAACTAGTTACCTACCCCGTCTTTGACTGTGTGTACATGGCCTACTGCCTCAAAATTCTAATAATCCTGGGGAGTAAGCTGTTTGTTTTCTAATGTTGTTTATCTGCATGAATGTACCTTTACCTTAACTTTAAATCTTACGCACCGGGAGCGTTTCGAGAGATCCGTGAAAGTGGCGGGGCTGAGCCTTTATTAGGGGGGCTGGAATTAATTAAAATGAATGAGAGCACACGCTTAAAAATAAATAGTGTACAGTGTACATTTATTTGAAGAAGGTGTCTGAAGCTCCCCCCCCCAAAAAAAAACAGCCCTAGCAATGCCCCTGCTATGCACTGTTGAGTCACTGGTTTATAGCAGAATGCTAGTGACAGCCACTTGAAAAATACAACAGGAAAAATTGAGAGTTGTAACTAAAAGCTATAAAATTGACAGATCATTTAGATTGCTCTATCTAGCCACCATTTGCCTTGATAAATGGTTCACAAACAAGAGGCATTCATTTTCAGCAGGAAATCACCTGACTCATATTCCCAGCTCTTCTGTAGCAATTTTCAAAGATGTATGTTGGGTGCCTTTCGGGTTCTTTGCCTTGACTCTCCTGTGCAGGTCATCCCATAGCTATTCTTTGGGAATGAGCTTTGGAGACCCAGCAGGCCAGTTCATTAGTTTGAGACATCCTTCTTTCCTTTTTTGTCAAATAGTTTTCCCACAATTTTGGGATGTCTCATGGGTCTGTTTCATTCTGAAGAATAAATATTCGCCCATTTGGCTATAATCCCGATGAAATGTCCTGCCTTTGAAGTAAGCTGTGATAGCTGTGGATTTGGTAAAGCTCACCATAGCGACAGGACCCAGATATTTTAAATTTGACTCATTAGCTCATATGATTGACTTCAATTCCTGTTAATAGACAAGCGTAAGCAGTATAAAACATAGATCATTCAGGTTTTAAGCATGTATATTGAACTTCCTGACCAGCGCTTCACATTTTCTATATCTGAGGAAATTACGAGAATATGAGCACTGAAATACTGCAGAGAATATATTATTTAAATAGAATGACAATTTTAACCAAAGTATGTAATGAAGCATTTTATCTTCACAATCCTGTCTTCTACCTGCTTTTTATGTTTTAAGTCTTCCACCAAAGTAATGGCAAGCCAGCGGCCACTATCTGGGAAGTTTAAAATCCGTGGTACTTTTCCGACTGGGACCGGGAGACCTACAACTGCCATCAGGCATCCGCCGACTGCAGCCCGGATTGGCACTGGGGTGTGTTTATTATTTTCAGCCATGATTACATGCCATAATTTAACAATTGAATTACGGCTTTAAAGTATAATGCGCAGTGTGTTTTTGTATACAGTACACAGTGTCAGCTCAGTGGTTGGTCTTAAATCAGTCCCTACAGCCATCAATCCTAGCAGGGCTGTTGTTGATAATGTGGGGTTTTAACTGCCTGTGTTTAATGTGGCTGTTGGTATGACAGGAAAACAGGGAACGTTGAGGTTTCGCTCAGGTGTGTATAGCTCTGAAATCCATCTTCATTAACAATATAAAAGCTTTTTTTGTGCAGGTAGTTCCTGGGACTGGGCGTCCTGGGACCAGAGGAGGACCTGCACCCTCCCCGGGGGTCCTGTCTGCTCAAATCAAAGTGACTGAGCGGCCTGTCACTCAGCAGGGTCTGACTGGCATAAAGACCGGGATGAAGGGTAAATGGCTGGTTATTAGATTCGAGTGTGTCGAGGGTTAGGGTTCGAGAGAGTTATTATATTAATCAGTGTGGGTGTTTGGAGCAGATATTAGATTAGAAAATGTGGAGGGGGGTTTGGTTAGTTATTAGATTAGACAGTGTGGGGGGTAGGCTCAGTGGGCTAAGCCTTTGTGTCAGTGATTAGAAGGTTGCCAGTTTGAGCCCAGCTTCGGCACATTGGCGGTTCCTTGAGCAAGGCCCTTAACCCCCCAACTCCCTGGCCAATCATTTGCAGCCAGCTTGCTCTCCCCTACAGAGAGCACATTGGAGGAGGTGTAAGGAGAACTTCCCCATAGGGATCAATAAAGTATCTTATTATTATTATTAGAGAGTATGTGGGCATTAGGGTTAGTTATTAGATGAGAGTGTGGGTAGATCAGGGTTAGTTATTAGATGAGAGTGTGGGTAGATCAGGGTTAGTTATTAGATGAGAGTGTGGGTAGATCAGGGGATCAGGGTTAGTTATTAGATGAGAGTGTGGGTAGATCAGGGTTAGTTATTAGAGAGTGTGTGGGGGTTAATGTTAGTTATTTGATTAGAGAGAATGGGAGGGACTTGCATACTCTCTAATCCAAATGTTTCCCAACCTAGTCCTCGGGGAACCACGTTTTTGCTCCCTCCCAGCTCCCAGCCAATCAGGAACACCGAATAGCCAGTACCGGTGCGCTGGGAGCTGAGAGGAAGCAGAAAAGTGTTTCCCCGAGGACTGGGTTGGGAAACACTGCTCTAATCCAAAGAAACAGTCCAAAAGATATTGGATAACTATAGCAACATTGTTTGGGTGCCTCCCTGAATGTTACAGTGGACAGGTTCTTTGTTTTCTAGGACCTCAGAGACAAATCCTGGACAAATCATATTACCTCGGATTGCTCAGGTAACCTTTTATCACAAAGTGTTTATCCTTTACCTTAGTATTAGTAGTTGAGGGAAGCTCTTGGTTTGCTTACTGTAACTTACATTTACTTGTTGTTGGTTATAAGATTAACTTGCTAGTCCACTAAAATCATTCTAGCATATAAAGGTGCTCTAGTATTAGAAAGGATTTTGGGTGTCAATTTGAATAAATTCTTTTTTCCAGTCTCATGGAAGCCATGTTTGTGCGGATGAGCTGTATTCAGTTGTATGTTTTAAATAATATAGATCCACATTTGTTACATTTTTTGTCCTATTAAGCATAGATCACTGCCAGTTCCTCACGTTTGCATTGATGTACCTTGGCCAGTTGTTATCCTCCTGTCATGGGGCAAGAGGAGCAGATTTAATTTATGCTCTTTGTTTTTATCGTAACAGGAGTAAAATAAGTGACCTTACTACAGAGTCCTGCAAACTGCAAAAGGAAATTGATGCATTTAATCAGGAGAACTCTGTCTACTTGTCCTATGAAAAAAGGTAGATGCATCAATTTAAGTAAACAGTTGCTGTTGACTTTTAATTAATTGTGAATCGTTTCTAACATAAATTTTAAGGAAGCTGCATTTCAAACTGTATTTTCAGGTATTTCGTTGCATCACATATCACAAGGTGTCCATTCCTGAGAATGTTGCTTTCTTAAAAAAAGCAACACACATTTTCACATTTGCTTGTAATCATTTTAGAGCTGAAGGACTTGCTGGTGAAATACAAGATCTTCAGGGAGAGCTGGCAGATTACAACATGGTATTTCAGTCAGTAATTGATTGTGCATTGCCACGGATTCCAGACGCTGTAGCCATTGGCCGTGGCTCACTTGCGTAATACCATGTTTCTCATTGAATTTCAGCTCGTGGACAAACTGAACACTAACACTGAAATGGAGGAAATCACAAATGATTTTAACATGGTGGGTTTACTTCTTTTTCTCTACGCTCTTGTAAATGTGTTTGCTTGTACTTGTACAGATATCAGTAGCATTGAAATAGGGGACGCAAAGAATGACTTCTGTTGTTTAATTACATGCATAACTTTAGCATTAATTTGTACATTTCATTGCAGCTCAAAGCAGAGAATGACAAAGAGACCCAGAGCATGGATATTATTTTCACAGAGAGACGCAGGTCAGTATTATGAATATAATATTTTAGAATATATATGCTTTGTGTCAGACCTTGTACACCATGGAAGCTGTGTCCCTTTAAGACTATGGCAGCTTCCACCACTACAGCATGTGCTCCATCCATTCAGAAAAACAAATAAATGAAAGCAGGTTCCAAGTTATGGTTCAGCACAGGTTCATGGCCACTAGGTGGCAGCAGAAGTATATCAGCATCAGTCCTGTAGTAATCACCCATCCACACATCCATCCTTCATGCACCCATCTGTTCATGCACCCACCCAACCATGCTCCCATACTTTCATCTCTCACATATCTTCCCCATTAGGGCTGCTTGATTATTCATAATTCATAATCACGATTATTTTGGTCAATACTGATACTGTGATTATTTAACGTCTTTTTGACGGAGGATTTTATTGAACTCTAAATATAATTCCACTGAGAGACAAATAAATTGGGGTTGGAAAGAGGTGCGCGGGATTTATAATGCCAGACAAAATGGGAGCATCACTGCGATGGGGCACAATAATCATTTTATCCTAATTATTTTCTTTTGATAGTCTTTGGAAGGCAAAATCTTAACTGAAATGTGAATTTGATTAATGGCCCAGCCCTGTTCACCATGATGCTCTCTGTGTGCTTCTACATCAGTCAGACCGTATCACTGATGGCTAAAGAGCTTCTGCTTGCTCACCTTCACTTTCAGTAAAGAGGAGATGATCCGAACGGTAGAGGAGGAAATCAATAAGGAGAAACAGACAGCAGACAGCATCGTGAAGAAGATGCTGCCTGGTGACCAGGACAAGTATGCTAACATGAGAGCAGCCAACGAAGAGCTTCTTCAGGTGTGACCTTCTGCTTCTGCTAATTTTTTTATTTATTTAACCTTTATTTAACCAGGTTTGTCCCACTGAGATGACAGATCTCTTTTGCAAGGGAGACCTGTCCAGGGTAACAGCAAGACAGTGACAGTGCAGAGACACATGAAATTACAAAAAATCTGAGCTCCGAAGAACTTAAAATGGGCGAGTCAGGACATCTGGTTAGTAAGTTAGCAGCAGGAATTAGCTGGTCATTTCAGACATTTATGACCTATCTGCCTAAACCTACACTGAGGCTGAAACATATGGAGAAGTCTGCCTTGAATTTGGATCTTGCTGATGACACTTGATGCTGATAGTAATGTGATCACTGTAGTTCTTCTCACAGTCCTTGATGTACTAAGGCTACCATTTTATGTTTATATGGCCTAACAAATGTCCTGGAAGAAGAGGTCACAGCTGAGCAGGTCATGGTCAGATTAAATATGGATTACAAAGTAATTTGGTTAATCGGGAAAAGCTATTTTCAGTGTTGGGCATTTCAGGTCCAGAAGCTACAAATCCAGACCAAGATTTTGTTTCTACCAACTAGTTGAGCATA
>JABFEB020000113.1:19830431-19845471 GCA_019775895.2 Stomatorhinus ivindoensis
AGAACATTATAGGGGCCCGGAAATAGAAGTTTAGGGGTCCGGCTGGCGATATCTACCGAGAAGGACATTTTGTCAGAGGGCCCAGAATTTCTAGCTATGCTCCTTCAACGGTAAGTACTTTAAGCAGAATATTGCTGAAAACATGACTATGACCGAAGGTCACAAACCTTGTCAGTGCTGTGCGTGTCGGCATGTCGGAAATGTGACAGCCGTTTCCTTTAAAAAGAAAATTCACGTAAATCGAAATGAGTAAAAGTACAAATCGCAATGATTACATTTTGGTGAACTGACTGAATAGTGCTAAAAAAAAGATTTTTTTCGTTTATGTTTTGCATGAGTCCGATACGTTTAAGTTATTGGTATATATTTTTCTATGTCCTTCCTGGGATTGCCGGCAGGATCGCGGTGATCTTTTACTGCGTAAATCGCACAGAAAACAGAGCAAAATTGAGTCCGTTTAGTAAGTTTCTAGATACGCCTCGGCGACTCATGACATCGCATGATGGCACTGTGTCCCCAGCTAAACGGCGCCGTGTGTCAGTCTGTCCTGGAAATGGACTCTTTACAATAACAGGTGTCAGCATAATAGACGCTGGAAGGTGTGTGGCCGCTGGAAGGAGACGTCTTAGGGCAGGTTTCGCTGCGAAGTGTCAGCAGATGTGTGACCGCCGGTAGAGGAACCAGGGGAAGTAAAGGGGCGGGTGTTATTAGTAAGCGGAGCAGCAGAAAGCCCCACAGCTCCGGCAGCAGCAGACATCAGCGCGGCGAAGCAGGGGAGCGGACGGCTCTGCCTTGCGCGCACGAAACTGCGAAAAGATCGCCACTCCGACCGTGTCAACGTCCCTTTTGACTTCGGATCCTTTCGATAAACTCATATTCGTGTGATTTGGACTAGGAGAATATTCGGGTATTATTAGAAACCCTAACGCGGCTGTGTAGTCAGGGAATTACAGGACCTTTCACGTGAAGAACATCCTGAAGACCAAGAAGTGAAGACCAAGTACCATCTGCTTCAGCAGAAAACTGCCTGCGTGCCATCGGAGTTTAATGTAAGTATGTGTTAAATGTTTTGATCTATACGTATCATCTTTAAAATGTAGTAGGACAGTGACACATAAAGCAGCAATCACAGCAATCGCTAACACGTGGATTACTAACATTTTAACGGAGTATAATTTTTTAACTAGCTGTGTTTAACTGCTAGCTGTGTTAACAAATCGTGCGTGTTAACATTGGTCCGGTTTTTCTTTAGAAAGTACGCTGTTATTACCGTAGGCTTATAACTCAGCAAATTGGTAAAGAAAAACTGGAATTGTGACTCATTGTTAGCGTAAAACGGAGGCGTGTGAGTAAATATTACAATAAAGGCGGCTCTGGAGTCCTTTTGAAACTTGTTTCTTAATAAAGCGAACTATCTTTGAAATTTGCGACTCATTTCAAAAGGGCGTCATTTTACCTGTTTGTAATGTTTCTATTTTGCTCAGCGATATATACGTGTATGTGTGTGTGTCCACAGGGTAATGTACTGAACTCTCCTGGAATCTCATCGTCTGGATCCCTAAACTGCCTTTGTAATGACAAACCTCTGATATATATATGTCAGTCTTGTAAGGGAGATTACACTGCCAATGACAAATAAGATGGAAACTGCTTTTTACCATGATGACAATCCAAACATCCCAAATTTTGGACAGGTGTCAGATTTTGAAGGGTACCAAAGGCAGAAGATGATGGCAAAAAAGAATATGATTGCTCAGAATTTTCCTGACATGCTAGGAAGCACGTCTGAACTGAAACTCATGCAGAGTCTGCCGGCAAACAGCAGTAACCTCAGTGCTAACAACACAGGAATTAATAACACAAGCAGCTCGATAATGGCTGCTTCTGACATGAACCTCCTGAAATTGCAGTCCCCAGATTTAGAGCAGCTGATGATCCAGTCCAATCAAGGGCTGATTACAGCCAATCCAGGCCCCAACTGTGCAGGAAACACCTTTCTCTACAGGAACCAAGTCACCAATGAACAAGATGGCTTTACAGATGGATTTGACCGGGCTTTGGCTGATCTAAATAAGCAGAATCAGCTTGTTGGAGCATCCATTTCTCCATCCTCTGCCATTCACGGCTCCTACCACAGAAACTTAATGTCCACTGGTGAATTGCTGACATACACTAATATGAACAGCTACAGTCCCAGCCAGATCACAGGTTCTGCATCATATCTTGGTAGCCACTTGCCGTTCGCAACTGCCGGTCACTGCTCAGGTCTCAGTGGACAAGGCCAAGGGTCCCACTCCCAGAGACGGGGCCTGGATGCAGTGCAAATAGTTCCTGAGATGCCCCACCCACCGGCGGAATCTACCAGCTCCCCAAAATCGCTTTCACCCATAGATATGGAGTCACAGGAGCGGATCAAGGCAGAGAGAAAGAGGATCCGCAATCGCATTGCCGCCTCCAAATGCCGGAAGCGCAAACTGGAAAGGATCTCGCGCCTCGAAGAGAGAGTGAAGGCACTTAAGACTCAGAACTTTGACCTGGCATCCGCTGCCAGTGTTCTGAGGGACCAGGTGACACAGCTGAAAGAGAAAGTGACGAGTCACGTCAACAGTGGATGCCAGATCGTGGTGGCTAAGCGAGGAGGGACCTGAGCCCTTTGAATAACAGCATGGTGAATTTACTACATAACTAATGATTCTGAGTGTCTGGGAAGAGGCCTGCCTTGCTAGGCTTGCCTTGCCTGGCACATGCCTGAGGAGCGGAGTGTGTCACACATTCATGGTCTTATTTTTTAGGTGCTTTGGGCAGATACTGTCTCTCCACCACAGACAGTGACAAAAGGGAAAACATCCACTGCAGATTTTAAAAGTGAAACTGACACTTGGGACATGGGCAGAAAGACACAAAGATTCCAGGCAAAAGGAATCTCTGCACTCTGGACACTAACAACGCCCCAGAACGGAACGTACTGGAAAACTGCTTGGCTTCCTGGGAATTTTACTTCTGTCAGTACTTGTCTGATCTTGAATAGTCAGAAGAAGGAGGAAAATTAGAGGAAAATGGTGAAGGTTTAATAAGTCTTGATAAGTTATCAGTATGTATACTTCAAGGCTTTACTTGAATATTGAAACAGATTTTTTAAACTGCACAGACTTTTAGCACCTGACTTTGTAACAATTAGTGTTGTAGGTCCAATGTATTATGAACATTCAGTGTCCCAAATGTGCTGCAGTCTTCAAGTGTGACTTGTTTTAAATTTTAGTAAAGAGTTGCTAGATTTACAGAGTAAACGACCTTAGCTGAGTGATGTGACTAAGGGCACAGGGGGGGTCGTTTCCCAAAAGAGTCTCACTATGAATTCCACTGAACTCCAGTGAAGTCACTGTCAGCAGACATCTTGTGAAATGGGAAATGCAACCCACTTGCTGGACTGAGTCACATCTGTTTCTGAAATGTTCTATTTGTTTGCCATCTCTTTGGAGCGGATTATGCATGTGTGTGTCTGATTATATCAGGCTTATATATTTACTACATATCAGTGTCTAATTTAAATAATGTCTCTTAATGATGAATCATGTATGTATATGTACAGTACAGTGTAAAAGTACATATACATTTATCAGATCAATTAGAAATGCACTCATTTTGTTCTAGGAAAATACAGATAAACTTAATATGATATTCAATAGTTTCAGTAAATCTTTAAATTATGTATTAATATATTTTTTTCTTGAACTACATAAGGTATTAATTTTGAATGAAATACGTTTTCCCCCAATGGTTCCTAATGACTCTAAAGGCAGTGTTTTCAAGCTGTGCTGACTCAAGCCACACGTTATGGAAGAGTATAGTTCAAAATAACAGTTTTCAGTGCTAGACAGACAGGTGCAACTCAAATAGCTAGGGCCCAGTTTCCCGGAACCTTCTTAACATCATTTCTGAGGTCTATGTTAAAAGATAGAACCTAGGAATGATGTAGCATTAAGATGGTTTTCAAGAAACTGGGCCTTATAATTTCTTATAATTGTGAGGATTTTTATTCAAAATTATATTTTATAGCAGTTTAAGCAAAACTTCATGTTTGTGTTGTCTGTGCAAAATACATATTTAATGTATTTTTCAATATTTGTTTAAAGCATTGCACTGTTTTTTTTTTTTTTCACAAAAAATAAGTCAAAGCATGAGAGAATTTTGCCGCCATGTTTATCTGCATCCGTTGCAACAGTATATTGATCTATGAAATACAAGAAGCATTTTATTATTGTTCCTGTTAATGGTCAAGGGGGCTGATGTTTTCATTTATATTGTTGGAGTTTATCTGTAATTTACATTTGTAAATTCATGACTGTGTGATATTTTTAAAAATGTGACCATTAAGGCTGCATTTTCATCCATCTATCCATCCATCTTTCCCTCCTGCTGTTTATCATGTACAGGATCAGTGGGGGGGGGGGACGGGACATCAGACACTAGGTAGGTAAATACCTCAGAGTTGACACACACACACGCTCGCACAGACACCAACACATACCCCCAACTCACAAAAGAATGGTCATATTTTCGTTCAAAACCTTTACCTACTTACAAACGATAGATACCGCATTCACCCTGTAACCTTGTACTGAATAAGCAGTTATGGAAGATGGATGAACGGATGCGATTCTCTCTAGTGTCTGTTTACCTGTTACAAGTACTATTTAAATATATTTTAACACAATGTAAATAATGCTGCTTAGCCGTAATTACAGTGACGAATTTCCAGGTGTATTTTATTTTCTGTTTATGAATTACAAGCTTTTGAACAGCTAAGGTAGGCTGTAGGGAAACCATTTCAAAGAGGATTTGGTCCCTGTAGTGCTAACTATGATGGTAAAGTCAGATTCTGCTGTGTGTTAATGTTACAAATGCACAGGGCTTCACAGCTGCTGGGTTGGGGGTTCGAATTTGTGCTGACTTTTAAGCTAGAATGTGCATGCTCCTGGAATTCAAGTGAAATGGTGACTACAAGCGTCCCAACAATCAACAAATCAGGATGAAACTGGAAAGGCAATTGTTCATTGTTGGCTGACCTGTACACAGAGACACAGACTTCTTGTCTTTTCTCCTATGAGAAATGGGTTTCCCCTAAACCACTTCTTGTTTTACTGTAATTTGTAACTGAATGGCAATCATTTTGCATTCAACCTTGTTAAAAAGTTACTTTGAGGAATTTCCTCCAAACCGCCGGCATTTTCGTCCCCAGTGGTGTGATGACCTCATATGACCAATGGTAGTTAAAGATCAATGCTGAACTCCCCGACCTTTCGAAATCTTCCTTGCAAAGGACTCGTCATAGATTACGGGGAATATTGTTTAGAATCCATTTTAGTTTTGTATTCCTTGTTCATCACTGTACTCTAGAAGACTATGTAAAATAATTTGGAACGAGAGTTACGTTTAATAATATCTATTAATATTTAAAATTCCTTATGGTATTCTCAGAAATTACAAACTACGTAAGTACTACGTACGCAACCAGGAGTGAACAATAAAACATTCAGATGTAGTTAAACCCGGGGAAAACTGAGGTTGGAAAATGTGTAATAATGGCCGGCCATAATGATTTCATATACACCCGGAATCAACTGAATAAACACGCAAGGACAGAGAAAACGAAACGAATACGACCTGTGGCTAACTGTATTGCAGAAGGGAAGGTTACCACTGACGCATAAACAGTGTAATCACACCCACAGTGAGTTTTGGTGCTTTTGGTAAAGAGCAGGACTTCCAGTAAAACATGGAATGAACCTGGGTCATTGCGAAAGTGAAAGTTCATTTAGCGCCAATCCTGATAGCGGAATTGCTGGGAATCCCGCTCTGAGACACCTACTAAAAGAGAGAGCACCTATTAAAATGACCAGACATCGTACGGGAAATCAACCGGATCTTCATTTTAGAGCCGTAATACTGATTTTACAGACGCACGTATGACAGTTCTCCTTTGAACGAATATTTAATCATTAACTTAATGAATAATTTTAACTTTACTCGGTTAAATTTAAGGCTGACACGAAATACCAAACGAAGATAAATACAGGTATCTTTCACTCAGCACATTCAAATTCTCATTACTCTGAGAGGGAGAAGTTGAAACTACATAGCTGCATAATATAATATATTTTGTTAGCCGAGCTGATGGAATCCGTGTGTATGCCTAGTATTTACGCTATTACACAATCCAACATTTTACAAATAATACTCAGGGTGAATATAAATATAGCCTATAACTAGGTTTAACAACTCTTGTCAGGTCAGATAATTGTTCACGAAACATTTGGACATATTTACATACATGCTTTCCAGCACATTAATCCATTCCTAATGATGATTGAGTTGTGTATTATAAATGAATAGTTTATATAATTACAAAAGAGACCATTTGGCTAATGGATATTTTGTAATTGCTGGTAGTACGCATGTGTGTGTCCGGCGAAGCACATCCCATCCAGAGTGAACCCCAACCTTGCGTCCTATATACTGCCTGCATGGGGCAGAGTCCAAGCTTGACCCTGGCGAGGATAATAAGGCAGCAGAACCCTGGCAATTAGAAGATTAATGGAAATGTCACAAACTGTCAGGCATGGGTGAATGGAGACAGGGACGCAGGTGCAAGTATATGGGATTTAATGAACATATGGCACAGAATAGACACAATGAGTGAAACTGCGAGCCTGACGAGGGGCACGGCAAAGGGGGCAGACTAAGACAATAACTGGAGCAATGCAGCAGATAATATAAATAGCACATAAAGAGGAAAACATACCCAGCATTTCCAACTCTCACAGATCCGGCGTAACACTCACTCTTACAGGCTATCACGCACACGCAAGAGATCTTACGGCAAATTTATATGATCCCACTATAAGCCTATGACTATCTGCACAAAAGGGGTATTTTGCAAATCATATATACTATATTTATAAGGTAATAAAACTCATAAATGAGCGTGCAGGCTTGTCTCGAATTGAAAATCACACGTCAGCCGAACGTCAATGGATGCAACGCATGAGGAAATTCTGAGCAGAGTAATTAGACACGAGACACAAGAGGGAAGCAGTATTGGCACTCTTAACAGTGTATTTCCAAAATGTATTATTTCACTCATTAATGCATGGCTATCAAGATTTATTTGTTCCTATTCGAAATGAATGAATTTAGACATCTAAATATCACATCTGTTGATATATTAATTCCTAAATATTCCGATTAGCATGGGGGTATATAGATATAAATATATTCCATTTCAAGGAGGACCGGTTCAGTAGCATCACTGGTACAGGAATATTCTTGCAACACACTGTCTGAGACGCTTTGCACTTTGGAGGGACCATCCAGTGCAATCCTAATCCCACACAATGATCATCCATTTCTTACTTCCGTATAAGTTATGTAGCAGACAGAACCTGATTATTTGCATTTCTATGCGTATTATATTAAACTTAAAGTATTCATTCCTGTGCAGTCTCATTCGTACTTCTTTATAAATATGTGCAACAGATTTTCACATATAATGTGTAAAAGTATATTGAGGTCTCACATTCTCCTTTCTCAATATGATTACATTAAAGACATCGAGAGTTTCATCCGTCCTTTTAATGGTATAGGGTGTAGTCATGTGACTCTCGCGACCACATGCCTGGATGTCTGCGGTTACAGCGGTTACAACTCTAGTTCCTGTATGTTTTCTATGCTACCTCCATCCTTAGTAGGCGCCCCTCTAGTCTACTAGTGTAGACGTTTTTGCCCAGAAAAGTTTTAGCGTCAGCTGAATAAGGAGGTTCTTCCTCGATGTTGACCAATAGAAATTATAAGTGCCTATCATGTGACCAAAAACGAAGCCGCAGCAGCCATCTTGGAGGCTGGATAAGAATCCCCCGTGAAAAAAACAGAAATACATAATAAACGGGACAAATTTGAATGTTTATAATTTAGTTATTACTGCAGCCATGGTACAGTCTTGTTCGGCGTATGGCTGTAAAAACAGATATCATAAGGACAAAAATATTTCTTTTCACAAGTAAGTTGAACTGCAGCCGGACGTTCCGCCGTACGTTTTCTAAAGGAAGGCAAAGCATACGACGTGGAGCGATGGAGTCGCCAGCATGTGTGCAGAGCGAAACCCTGGGCTGGGTGACGTGAGGTGACAGGGGCTTACATGAGGCTGGGTGAGGTGACATTAGATTTATACGAATGGACATGATGTGACACAAGGCGAAGTGAGGTGACATGCATTGAAATGAGGTCATTTTAATTACATTACAAAGTATATGACGTTACATGCAGTGAAATGCGATAAGGTGAGAGAGTACACCTCCAGCCTTCCCGGTCCGAGTTTGGCATCTCTGTCCTAAACTGCAATAGTGATTTAGAACAGAAAGAGGCACAGCTGGAATGAATGAAAGGTAAAGAGGACCTTTGGATTATGGAGAGTTCAGAGTGGTCCCGAGTGGAAGTGGGTAGCTGGCCGAAATTATTGCGTCCACATAGAATGTTCACGTAACCCTTTCCTTGTTAATGTTATCACCTGAAATAATAATACTTGTAACTTTACACACTCCATGATGTTTTTCCTGTTAAAGATGGTATAATAATATAATAATAATAAAAGATAATTGACTGCATGCTGGCCTCCAGCCAACAGGGGGTTTGTAAGTATTTTGTTTTCTGTAAGTAATGGTCAGTCTTCCGCACCATAGATTCCCACTTGCACGCCCAGATATATGTGGAAAATGGGTGGCAGCAATGAGAAGGAACAACTTCAAGCCGACAAAGTACAGCAACATCTGCTCACAGCATTTTACGAAAGACTGCTTCAAACAGGAGTGTAACAACCGGGTTCTGAAAGAGAATGCAGTTCCATCACTCTTCTGCTTCGGCAGGACACAGAAAAAGGTAAAGGATTTGCCTTTACAAAATTGGCTGTCATGTAGCAAATAAACGATGTCTAGAAATATGGAAGCACCGGACTTTATGGCAAATTGCTCATAGGGAAGTTACATGAACCCCAATTTTATCTGGTAGGAAGAAGCTCTGGATGGTCGAGACGTGCCAAAGGTGTCCTTTCCTCTGGCCCTTCCCATCCCAGAGGCTGAGCAGTCCCAGGCCCAGCTGCAGGTGGTGGTGAACCCAGCGCTTCTCCCGAACACGTCAATCCCCTGCGACCACAATTACACCGTGGAGGACACCATGCAGCAGAAGAAACGAGTGGAGCAGTTAGAGGAGCAGCTGGACAAGCTGCGCAAGAAGCTGAAGACCGTCCAGCAGAAGTGTCGCCGCCAGGAAAGGCAGCTGGAGAAGATGAAAGCCATGAAGGAGTCGCAGGATGCCAGCAGGGAGCCCATAATGAGAGAGAGCTACGTTATCCTGCCCAAGGAGCTCTATGACGTCCTGAAAGGAACAGAGCCTGTGGGTGGCTTGTAGTGGCCTTGGCTGCTTGGGGAAATCCAGCAGAAAATGTCATGTATTTCCATTTTGGGTTCCTCTCATTGCACTCAACAAAGTGTCATCCAATCCCAGGCTTACTGATAATCCATCACTGGAAATTTTAAGCATCTAAAGAGACAAGGATGATTCAGTTTTGGTGTATTGGTAGTGAACTGCATTCAGGAAATTCAAGAGGTCCCTTACAGACCAAAGCAAAGTGTGCACAGGTGGCGTGGATAGTGTCACATGTGAATTTGAACCCTGTTTATGGTAGGCAGGAGTGTACAGGTTCACAGCTCTCTAACCAAGCCCTCAGCTCAACTGCTTAAAGGACAGTCTCCCCTCGCTCCCAGTACAAAGGCTGTTAGAGGTTTAGAGATGAAAGGCTGCTCTCCCTTAACCAGAGTTCATAACTACTGGTCTATGCAAATCCTGGGTCAAACTAATTAACTCTTAACCAAGAGTAGGAAATGATGGGGTTTGGGGTAAATTATCTAATTTAAGAAAGCATGCAAAATTATTGAAGCTGGAATAGCAGTATTATAAAATGTGTCTGTAAGAATTTGTTTACAGTAATATTGCACAAAGAATGTATTGCAGCAGTAGTGAGATATTTTACAGTACTAAGAACAGCAGAGTTTAATAACATTTTATAAAATGCTGTGTACTACTGTGTAAATTCTGCTCGTTGAGTTGAGACAACTGTTTTGATCTCCTTCTGATGCACCGATGGTAGCACCAATAAACAGAATGGCGGTGAGTCTCGGCGTGTTGTCGCTTTGCTGCGGAATGCGGCCTGATTTT
This sequence comes from Stomatorhinus ivindoensis, assembly GCA_019775895.2. Lineage (NCBI taxonomy): Eukaryota > Metazoa > Chordata > Actinopteri > Osteoglossiformes > Mormyridae > Stomatorhinus > Stomatorhinus ivindoensis. Next base: position 19,840,698 of record JABFEB020000113.1, read on the forward strand.
AGCTACAGTATATTCCCAACATTTTCCCATTCTTCAAACCGTGATTCTAATTTTACATGCAATGCATCAGATTTTTAAAGAAATAATCAGTGTGGCAGCCAACATTGTAGTAATCACCATTAATGTGATAACTGCTAATAACGTCATAATTCTTTCAGTCCTTAATGTAATAGAATTCAGTAATGAACTAACTGGCAAATAATATTTTTTTTGAACCAATAATGTAATAACTTTTTGCCCATAATGTATTAAGTTAATACATTATTGGTTGGTTATTATATTATTGAGTTTTATTACATTTAGAATGGGAAAATATGATTATGTTACTAGCAACTATTACATTAATGGTAGTACCTACATTATTGATGGTATGATCAGGTACGGAAACTATGTTCTGTATTTTGGAGAGCTTTGTCATCTTTAATTTTCTTTCTTTGTCAGTTTTGGAGAATGATCACTTTGACACAGTCACTAAACTATTCCATGTTAGAGTACTTACGTGTTCTGATTTTTTACCTGGCACATTGCTAACTGAAATGTTAAATCGCAGAAGTTGAGCAACAAAAAATGAGTAAATCTACAACTAACGATAAAACTTGTATGAGCAAATTTTGAAATGCATAAATAGGGCTGCTGTTTATGTTTGACTGAGAGCTAGTGTCCGTGTGGGTGTGGATGTTAGCAGTGAACAGCTGCAGTGTTTGTCAGGAGGCAGCGTGAGAGAGGCCTCTTAGGAAAACTGCCCAGCGGGTTTGGTGACATCATTGTTAGGGCTGCTATGTCAATTTTACTGGTTATTTGAAACAGAAGGACAGCCAGCAGAGACGTGTGACCAGACTCATTAGCATCAATAAGTTCGGTGGAATGTAAACTTTGGCATTCAAGTATTTATTTTCAAGGATTCAAGGGTTTTATTAGTCACATGCAAGATATACAGTCAGACCATAACCTACGGTGAAATGTAAGGTGGCTAACTGTGCCACGACAGTGAAAGCTCAAAATCATAAAGACATTGAAAGTAATAATATAATAAATAGTCATAAAAGTGAAGTTATACTGTAAAAAACAAATAGACCAGACATGTGCAAAACAGATCAAATGAAGTATGAAGTGCATGGATAAGGAAGCAATATCAATTAGAAGCATGTTAAAGTTAATCTGTCTAACGGCTTGAGAGTAGAAGCTCCTTCTGAACCTCGCACTTCTCACAGAGACACAGCAGAAGTGATTTCCAGACCTCAGCCTGGCAAAGAGGTAGTTGTTCGGGTGAGTTGTGTCCCTGCAGATTTTGGTTGCCCTGTTCCTGCCTCGCCGGAGGTACATGTCCTGCGGGGAGGGCAGATCAGCCTTACAGATCGTTTGGCTGAAAGTACCGAACGTATTTCCACAAATCTCTATAGATTAAAAACAGTGTGTCATATCCATGGTTGGGTAATTCAGGTCTAGAGAATAAAAGTCCAGACCGGGATTTTGTTTCAACCAACCAATTGAGCATAAAGAGACTCAAGTCACTACGTACTCAACTGGTTGGTTGAAACAAAATCCCGGTCTGAACTTTTACGCGTGTGCCTACAGTACAAAGAATTCAGCTAAAATCATTACAGTTGTGGGTGAACACACAGCTGTGCGGTAATGTGAAATCCTTTTTGAAATTCCTTTGTTAATGCAGTTTGATATTAGTATTGGATTCTGCGTCAAAGCAGCAGTGCACATCACGAAGTACGGCCACTGGATTTCTCAGTGCATGTGTTGTTGGCTTAATTTGCACTGTGTTCATGACAAATGAAAATAGAGAATGCTGCAGCTATATTACAGAATGAGCAATTATATATATATATATATATATATTCTCTTTCTTCTTTCTCTCTCTGACTCTCCCTCTAAGTGTAAAACACTTCAGGCCACAACTGCATACAAACAAGTAAGACCAGAAACGATGGAGCCGTCTAACTTGAAAGTGTTCATGCAAGTAGTGCATTAGAGGCCAACAGAGTCATGGCAAGCACTGCTTTACCTTCAGTTGCTTTTTCCACATAGGATCCACTGGAATGTGGGAATTTATCACTGAAATCAGCCCCTGGCCCAAGATGTGCAGGCGTGCCGTATTCCTCATGGAGAGAGTTTTCCACTATAGAAGGCAAAGCCACCTGACTCAAAGCCTCTGGTTGTGGGTCACATACACACGTGTTTGAAACGAAATATATGTAATATGTTTTGGCTGATGAAGAGAAGTTCTCCCAGAACGTCTCCCTCTGGAAGGCTGACTGTAAATGATGATTTTATGGTGAATGTCCTGGTCCTGGTACAGTATGCTTCTCATAGGAAATCTTTTAACTTCTAATTACCAGGCAGCACATCATTCAAAACTGCAGTCAGGGGTGATGCTGATTAACACCAGTGGCAAGCTTTATTTCTGAGGTAGGGAAAGTTTCCAGTTGTGCCACATGGAAAACTGGTCTGAAAATATGTCATTTCAGTCAATCAACTGTGGTCTAAATGATCAGGAATATTTTCATTTGTCTTTCTATAAACCCAGATGTCCCTGCATATTTCAGAGCCATGTTTAGAGAGCGGAACCCCACTTCAGGCCAACTCTTGTCTACTTTTGCTAGATGTTACCATCCTACTGATTCCTGCAGATTTCCCTCCTATCTGGAAAGTTGATACATGACCACAGATTAAAGTCCCAGTGCTATTTTACCCTTGGGTACTAAGTAGAAATCATTTAGCTGCACGAATAGCTAATATCTTTAAGTCACCTTTGGATACAGGTGCTGCTAGAACATAAAATAAATACATAATTTGAAACGGACGAATGGTGAGCCTTTTGCGCCCCAAACAAGCTAATGGCTAATCAACCAGAGACAAAGGCCAACCTGCACTGAACTTGCTAATCAGTCTGGTCAGGTCTAATTGGGTGACTGGCGTTGTGATACTGGTGTCTGTTCACCACGGCAACAAGAAAGTCAGCAAAACCTGTAAAGTTTTTGCCCCCTTTCACCCCTGCGTCATTGTGGGGTCCTAAGATGGGTCAGCTTATCATCCTAGGTTATTTCCCTGCCTTTTGCCCATAGGGTCCAGACCCCCACATCCTTGAATCGGACAATTGGTTTCAGAAAATGAGTGGATGGAGCTGGTGTGATGCTCAGCTTCTCATTTGCAACACACAATCTCAAAAGCCTCTATTGCAATACAACTATTAATCTCCAAAATAATTAGTACACATCTGAGCCAGTAACACAGTAACTGATGGTCTTTTAATACTTCTGAAATTAGCTGAAAACTGTATTGCGGGAAGTAATGATTATATCAGCCTTTGGAAACGTTTTTTGTATTTCTAAAAAAATGTTTGTACATCATAATCAATTGCCTGTAAAACAAGACTGCTGCCTTTTGCCACATTATATTATGTATTATATTATTATATTTGTGGTGGCCCGAGCCCTGGATGCAGTTTGTGAACGTGTGCATGAAAAATCCTGCGTCACGTCTGATCGTATCGTCTACTGATTAACAGATTGCATGTTGGATGTTAACAACACAGAGTCGACATCTGTTTGCTGTCCTGATGAAACTTAATCGTGGGATCATTCACAAGATTGAGACATTAATATTCCAAATTGCACCCTACCTGTTTACACGTCAAGGGTTTGTTGTTGTCTGTGTGAAAAATAAAACATAACTTCTTATGAAAAACAATTTTAAAAAATGAAAAGAAATTATGTATATGCAGTTTTTTCCACAACCAATAACTTCTCAAAGATCTGTGTATTCAGACAACAGACATTACATGTGAATTGTTAGCCTAGCTAATCTAGCCTAGTTTATATTAGATAGAAATGCAGCATATTGTCCATTTTGACCAAAAGTGTTGAAAGTACAGCAGCATGTATTAAATCAGATTAACAGAACATACAGAGTCTGAAACTGATCGCATGCTGTTTTATCTAACCTATTTAGCTGGAACTGTGTGCTGAACCCTGGAGGATTTAACATTTCTAACTGTCAAAACGAATTAACCGTCACAAACGCAGGCTAAATCCCCGGCAGTTTTCCCTGAGTGAGTCACACTCGTGTCACTCTCTGAAAAGTTTCTGTTGACATTTCAGACTCCTCAGCTTGAACAAAGTAACCAACTGGCGTCATTCCTCCCTGCGTGGCAGTGCAATGGGCTTAGATGCATAATGAAATATCTCAGCATCACCCCCCCAGAGCTGCCTTCCCCGCACAGGCTCTCTCCTTCAAAGGGAAGCCGCTGATATGATTTGCGAGGTCAAAGGGCTTCTCACTGGGACACTCTCACGCCGATAAAGTGTTTTGTTTTGCATAATCTAACTGCCATTTACCCTCATCTTGGTAACTGCTAACATTCCATAATAATTTTTTTAAACAGTTCATAGAAATTACATCCTTTACAAAGCAGGTGGGAGTTTGGTTGTACAAATGGTTGTGGCCCAAGTGTTGATCGTCCATGGGTATCTGAGATCCTGCGCTCTGTAACAAAGATAATGTGTTATTAAATGTCATTTTTTTCCTTGATGTGATGAACAAACTATATCTGAACTATATTCTTACATACCGTACCATATTTTATAAACATAAGAGATGAAAGACAGTATGTATCATGTGGCTTATCCTTTGGACTAATATATATTTTAACCTGTTTCCCTTCCTTCCTTCCTTCCTTCCTTCCTTCCTTCCATCCATCCATCCATCCATCCATCCATCCATCCATCCATCCATCCATCCATCCATCCATCCATCCATCCATCCA
>JABFEB020000113.1:19887787-19899565 GCA_019775895.2 Stomatorhinus ivindoensis
CCCGTGACATTAATGAGGTCTGTGTTCATCTCACTCTGCCCTGAAGGCAGCTGGGGGGTTAAACACAAACGTTTGTAGACCAGGCCAACAGGAGGCATTTTTGTATACAAAACGAGACGTGCAAGTTGTCACTGCAATCAGTCTGCTGTTGTGAGTGCGGTTCTTAAAATTTATAATGCAGCTTAGGTTGTAGATTCTTTAAGTAACAGAAAAACAACATAACATAAAAATGTATTCCCTTACGCTTCCATTCCTTATAATCGAATAATATTTTTAGTTGTATTGTAACTATGTCAATCTATCTTCTGACAGGAATGATTGTCTGAGATGCATTTTTCTGTTGTGTGAACCATGAGTCTGCATGCAGAAAAGGGCTTATTGTTTTTTTGGTGCTTATCTGAGATGAAAAACTTTAGGGAGTGGGTTTATATACAGAGGGGGCGTGGTCACAGATGAACTGGAGTGTGGCTATGCACCAATGGGATGTGGTTATGTTTGATTATCGGCGTGGCTATGAGTTGATTGGGCATGGACATATATGAACCAGTATGTGGTTGTGAGCCAATGGCTGTGGTCATTTATACAGGGGTGTGGCTATGAGCTGGTGGGGCATGGTCATGTATGAACAGGGGTCATGTATGAAAAGAAGCTTAGTCTTAACCAGCAGGAATTCTAATTTAAACTTTCTTCTGTCTGACAGAGTTCTTGCCTGAACCAAGAACTTTAGGTGGAATTATACACGACTAAAATAGACTATTTCCATAATAAAACAATCTGCAAAAAATGTTCTAAAAATGCGCTGGTGAAACGGCTGATGAGCCAAGGTGAGCTGAATCTCAGAGGACCCTGACCAGCTGAATGGTGATCCCCAAAGCCCAGGGCACCATGTCACCATGACGCCTGCTGTCAGGCCCAATCCAAAGGGGAGAGGGCAGTTTAAGGTGGAGTCTAATCTCACCATGGTAACTAGCAGGCAAGGCAGCCAATCCCAGTGAAGGGGCTATGCAGGCTGTACCCACAATTCCTTCAGACCTCCATCTGTTCACATCCCCAGCAAAATGGAGCGGATGGTATTAAGAGGTAACTGTAAATAACACCCTGGACTGGCCTAACTGGCAAACATACTTCTTTCTTAAGCAAGTCAGATTTTCAATGGCAGTCAGACTGGGGCGTCCTCTGACCACGGGCAGGAAAAGAGTAAAGGCAAAGCGCTGCGAGTGTTTGTGGCGGTGGGGCTGAGGGTCGCTCCCCCTGCCCGTCGGCTGCCTCTCAACGTGGCCTGTTTTTCTCTCTGGAGAAATATTTCACAACCGTACTGTACAAGGTAAACTCGTCACTGCTGACATGCTGTTGGGATAAGAAAAGAATGAAAAAATTAGATTTAAAAATACATATTTCCCCTGGTAAGGCACACTGAGTTGACATCTCTTTTCCCCTGATATATTCTTTGCAATAAAATCCCTCTCTAAAGCCATTTACTATCAGGGGAGGGTTACAGGTCATTTACTTGACAAATTCCTCATCGCAGCTCATTATTATCTGCTATGGTAATGGGATTATGAGGTTCACCCCGCCGCCAGCTTTCATCTCCCTTATTCTGCAGGTGTTCTGCTGCTGTTACTGTCCATGATACGTAACAGAACATTTATGGTACAAAATACATTGTGAAAAGTCCATCCATCCATCTATCCATCCATCCAGTCCATCATCCATCCCTTCATCCATCCAATCCATCATCATCCATCCATCCACCCATCATCCATCATCATCCATCCATCCATCCATCATTGGTACAAAACATATTCATTTCAGTATCACATAATACGATTACTAAAGAATAATAATTTATGTTTTGTATTTAGCAGACACTTTTTGTTCAAAAAGTATACAAGTGACAACCACTCAGTATCCCTGGAGCCCTGGGATTTGAACCAGCAACCTTCTGAGTCCCATGCCACAGAGTCCTGCACCTCCACTCACAACTGTCTATTGTATTTGTAAAGTTCTTCAGCTGACAGTACAGTAGAAGGTTGTGAGAGCTCTGAGCTTCTGTCTGAGGAGACTGAAGCATGTCCTGCTTGGAAACACCTTAATATAATGTGTTTATTTGCTGTATTTTATTTCCCATAATGCCTCCCGCGTGTTGATTTCCCTCTGTGTTTGTCCATCCACAGGCGCTCTGGACCTCTGGTGTACATCTGACGGGAGAGCTGCCTTTAAATGTCTGTGTGGAACAAACTACAGCACACTGTACCCTTTAATCCTGCTTTACTGCATGCAAGGTGACCCGCAGGTGACAATGAACTCAGAAAGGGAAATGTGTCCACGGCAACCCTGCGCCCATTACTCTGTCTCACATTTTACATCTTCACTTGCCTCCTTACCGTGAAGTCAATCCCACCCCCTCACTCTGTTGCCACGACTACATCACCCTCAAAGACGCCTTCCTAATGACCTCCATCTGGTGCCGGGCTTCGGTTCTGTGAGCCCGTGGCTCCGCGCGTCGCAGGGCCCGTTCCCCGGAAGCACGCCTGCCAGCTTGTCCTCATCACCGCACCTTGCGAGCAGCAGGCTCCTCTTTCCTGGGTGCCCCGTCACGAGCGTTGAGCCGTAGATCATCTGCTCTGCCGTTTCGGGGAGGGAGCGGCCGTCTTTTCACGGCGGGACGGATATAGCAGCAGAGACGGGATCGCAAGTAGAATCCATGGGAAAGGATAAGTGCAGAAAGCCATGCTGTCAATTACTGTTACTGCTTAAACGAAGGTATGACGGCTCCGAAGGGTAACATACAGGAGCATCATTGTGGGCTATGGGTAACTGACTGGCATCAGTTGTAAATGTCTCCATATGTAACCCTATTAACTTTAATAGACGTACTTTGGGCCTTGGAGTGACTTGGTCCCGCAGCTGCTCTGATTACCTGAATTAAGCACGAGCTCCCTGCCGAAGGCAGGTGATGTCATGCCTCACACAACCTTTTTAGGCAGCTATGAAGTCACCTACCCTGTTCCCCAGCCAACTCCTGCACCAGCTACTGTTCCACAAACGTCAAGTGAATCCAGGGCTAATGCTGTGGAATGAAAACAGCAAATTGACACTGTTATTTTTGGTTGGTTAAGATGGTCGCCTCACCATTTATTCCCATTCTGTGTGTGTGTGTGTGTGTGTGTCAGGCTCGAATCCCAGCACCAGTCAGACCTCTATTCTAGGGAACTCGTGGCTTCTCACTGTTCTCTGTCCAGGGAGGCTGCAGGCGATAGCTTATCCAGTGAAAAAGTACTGACCAAAGACACTTAACTTCATTTACTGCTGCCCATTCAGGGTCATTTTTTTTTTTAATTAGTCCAATTATCCCTGCTCCCACACAAAAAAAACTGGAAAAAATGGGTGTGATCTTTTGATGTGAAATATACTAAATAATTCAATAAAGGGGGTTGGGAGAAGATCTTGAAGGCCCCAAACAGGGGGAAAGGAAGGTGCCATTCTTCTCCTAAATACAGCTGTGGGTCAATGTCCCCCCCCCCCGTGTAGTTGAATTGATAATGTGATATGATGGCCAGTAGGCAATAAACCGTTCACCAACAGGGGGCGATCGGCAGCTTGCAGGCCTGCAGTAACCATGGTTTCCTCACTGTCGCCCTCAAGAAGAGCCACCAGGACGTGACTGGTGACTGGTGATTGACCAGAAAGCTGGACAGTGTCCCTTTGCAGGGCTTAAAGCTCATGATGGGAAGAATCCAAAAGGATGGACAGTGAAGCTGACTGGCTTTTTGTAGGTGGATATCGGAGGATTAGCATCACCTTATAAAAGACCCACTTTTGTTTAGTATTTCACTACCCCCCCCCCCCCCATTCATTTGCACCCCTGTATCTGAAGCTGCTCTTGGCACCATGTTTCCATATTTATTCCCAGACCCAGTAGAAACAGTAAATGCAAAAAAATCCAGAAAAATCGCTGTAAATGGAGCAACAACAAACACAGTGGATTATGGTCACAGGCTGGCTGGAGGGACCCAGATAGATTCCTGATGAACCATGGACTCAGGTCCCATCTCACTTTGGGTGGATACAAGGAGTCACTGTATATCTACTAGAGAGGCCTCACATCCTGCTGGAAGAATTTATGTTGACTCAGCTAAGAGATGACGTATCGAAAAGGTGGAGGGAGTGGGTGGGAGGTAATCTGTACCTGTGTGCTGGTACCTCCTCCTCTCTGCATACTCTCACTATTCACTCTGTCTCTGACTCTTATACACTCTCTGCTCTATAGCCCTGTGCGCTCCTTATATTTGGGCCTGTATCTCTGCCTGGTGTTCACACTCTGCATTGTATCTCTGATTCATGTGCACTCTCTGCCCTGTATCTCCCACTGATTTTTACACTCTGCACTGTATCTCTGCCTGCTGTTCACACTCTGCACAGTATCTCCGATTGAGGTGCACTCTCTACCCTGTATCTTAGCATGATGCTCACACTGCCCTGTATCTCTGACTACTGCTCACTCAGTGCCCTGTATCTCTGACTGCTGATCATACGCTGCCCTGTATCTATGGCTGATGACCTATGACCTATCTATGACCTTGCCCCATAGTTCTGACTGATGTGAACACCCTGCCCTGTATATTTAACTGATGTTCACTCTCTGCCCTGTATCTTTGACTGATGTTCACTCTCTGCCCTGTATCTCTGAATGATGTTCAGACTTTGCAGTGTATCACTGCCTGCTGTTCACACTCTGTCCTATATCTTTGGCTGATGTCCAAACTCTGCCCTGTATCTCTGACTGCTGTTCACATTCTGTCCAGTATCTCTGAATGATGTTCACTTTCACCCCTGTATCTCTGACTACAGTCCACACCATGCCCTGTATCTCTGACTGATATTCTGCCCTGTAGCTATACCGTTGACACAGTGCTACTGTGAATATTTCCATGTGTTTGCAGTCATTCTTTCCATTCTGAGTATTCCAGTAGCATCCCTGCACCAAAGTCCTGAAAGGCTGACTAGGAATGAGGCAAAGAGGATGTTAAATGGCCTGAGTTAATAATAAATAGCTCTGCCTGAAATCTGGACATGAATATAGAGCACTGAGCAGAACCTGTAACAGGAAAAATGGATGAATATTCTCAGGTCTGTAACTCATCACAAAACTGAAGACGTTCATTAAGCCAGCTAATCATCCTATCACATGCTTCTAAAAGTTTCAGGTTTTTTCCTATTAATTTCAGACATATGGTCAGACCTCACTGTCCCTGCTTCTCACTGTCCCTGCTTCTCCAAATAGTGGCTCCTTCCTGTCGTGTTCAGTCCACACAAACAGCCTGTCTCCAGCAGCTGGAACCAGCAACGCAGCTGAAATGGACTATTACACAAGACACCATATATACCCTATAAAATACACTATATTATAATTATACATCGATCAGCCACAACATTAAAACCACTGGCAGGTGAAGTGAATAACACTGAAGTCAAGCCAGCGCAGGCAGTGTGATGGTCTGGGTGATGCTCTGCTGGGAAACCTTGGGTCCTGGCATTCATGTAGATGTTACTTTAACATGTACCATCATTGTTGCAGACTTAGTACACCCCTTCATGGTAACAGATTTCCCGATGGCACAGGTCTCTTACAGCAGGATAATGCACCCTGCCACACTGCAAAAAATGTTCAGGAATGATATGAAAAAGAATTTAAGGTGTTGATTTGGCCTCAAAATTCCTTAGATTTCAATCCAATTGAGCATCTGTGGGATGTGCTGGACAAACACGTCTAATCCATGGAGGCTCCTCCTCGCAACTTAGAGGACTAAAAGGATCTGATGCTAACATCTTGGTGCCAGATACCACAGGACACCTTCAGAGGTCTTGTAAGTCTTTGCCTTGAAGCTTTGATGGACCAGAGCTATTTCAGCAGCCCAAGGTGGACGTATGCAATATTTGGCAAGTGGTTTTAATACTATGGCTGATTGGCGTATATATCCACCTATCCATGTGTATGTGTATAATATGTGTGTATATATAATATTATGCTTAGTATATACTATTATATGATATACTATCAGAATTGTGGCACTCAATCCTTAATAGGAGAAGCGGTTACAGAAAATGGATGGATGGATGGAGTCTGGTTTCAAGTCAAAATATGACTGGACTTGATTTTTGGTGAATTTGTACTTTGCTACTTGGTGCGCCTTTGACACGACTTTCTCTATCAACATTTGGAAAGGAAACGTAAGGGTAGGTATACAGGCTAATGCTAGCAAGCTCAATTTGTCAAGAAACAATGACTGGCCATGAATGCTAGCAAAATTTGTTTTATATAGTAATCTAGTGATAGCTGTCCAGCTAGCTAACCAACGTCTTATAATAATAATTATTGTGGTACTTTATTAACTCCGGTGTGAGAAATTCTTTTTTTTTTTTTCGTCCTTAGCCTTCATAAAGACACCATAAGAATGAAGTCTGGGATCAGATCACAGAGTCAGTCAGTGTTCAGCACCCCTGGAGTAATTATACTTAATGGTATTACTCAAGAGCCTAATGGTGAGGTGATCGATCTGTTGGGGGCAGGAATCAAACTAGCAATTTTCCAGACACACATTTAAGTGTGTGAGTGTGCCCTGAGACGGGATGGCGGCCCATCTTGGGTTATTGGCTGCCTCGTGTCTGTAGAGCCCGGAGCCCCCCCTCTATGACCCTGCATAGAGAAGCAGGTACAGAAAAAGGAAGAATGGATAGATGGATGATGGATAGATGGATGATATTAATCCGCCAAACAAGGCAAAGGGGAGTGGTTGGATGAAAATATATTGGTGTACTGAATGGTTGCTGTAAATACTGGCGTGACTTTAGGAGAGATTTTAAAATGGCTAAGCTGACACAATATATAGTTAATATCATAAGACTTAATACCATAGTTTTACACAAACAGAGATCATTTAATCATCATTCTCTTTGACTGCATAATACTTTTGCGTAGTACTCTACATGTACATCAGTATGAGAGATGATTATTAGGCCTGTCTAGCCAAGAGAGCAAATTCTGAACGAAACAGAATTAAACAACTTCCCTCGTGTCCAGTAGGTGGCACCTTGCCCACATTCGTCACTAAATTTGCTGCAGGCCAAAGGTAAACAAAGGGTGGAGCAAAAGTACCTGAACATCGGTGAGATTTTGGCAGTGCAGACGTGTCACGGCTTTCCCCCAGCAGGGCCCTTCTGCAGTTATGATAAAGCTTTTCGGCTCCTAACGGTGGTATCTTCCCCATTGGTCAGTTTTTCAGGCGAATCATTTATGCGTGTGACTTGTCGAGGCGTTGGGGATTTTTTAGTGTATTTCTTGAACCTGACATGATATCACAGAATACTCATCAAATGTTGCCTTGAGAAAATCAGAAGAATGTCACATACTGTAAATCAAAATGAGACTAACGTTACCACACTGCGCATGTAACCCTACACTATTTCGCAAACTGTTATAAGCAGTACTTCTGTAATTTGTAATTTAGCGTGATGGGTGTGACTGGTCCCTGCAGCTCGTAACCCCTTTCAGAAAAGCTTTTAAGAGATGAACTGAAGTAAACTTCATGTAAAAATGCCAGCTTGGGTGTCTGTCGGTGAAATACGGATGTTAGCATTTTAAAAAGCGTTCCTTCTCCTTCGCAGATTCCTCTGGGTGTCGCCGAGCTGTAAATTCATTTCCCCTGAGTGGATCGATGGAGAGGAGCTGGGTTACCCTCCTTTAACTGCCCCTAATGCAGTGAGGGGATAGTTAACAGCCACAACTGCATTTCATGTTGGGGAACCTCTGATGCTGAACCTGCCGCCTCTTGGACCGCATGCTGCTCCACTCTGCCTAATTATGGGATGTCCCAGGCTTCCCTGCAGCTTGCCCTGATGTCTTCCCATCGCAGCCCAGCGTCCCTTTGCTTCATGTATATTTACAGCATTACAGCATTCGTCTTTTAAGGGCACAGCCGGACCCATTTATTCACCAGTTTGTCTCGGTGCAGTACAAGGTGTGCGTCTAATGTCCTTGTAGGTGCCTTGTCTCCCCTAAGTGGCCCTCCACCTAGCCCCATGACCCATCACAATGCTCTGGTTCCTGCCAGGAAACAGATCCCACCCCCAAGGAGTAAATGGCTCTCGGCCCGCTTTACAGCATCCATCGACAGGATGTACGGGCAGGTGCAAGAACAGCAGCTCCTGCAGACACAAGCCTGTCTTTCTAAGAGGAAGGGGCGGTTCCCTGCTCTGATGTTGCCTGTGTTTTACATCATGGCAGGTCCATTAATGAAAATGTAGGAATCTTAGGTCACATGGTGTTTTGTGATGTCACCTAGCATGGCAGCTGAGTTAAAACTGAATGAGTAGTGCCTAGTCAAGGCTTGGTCTCACTTCTAACAAGCACAATAGTTTGTCTGGCTAGTTAACTCGCAACATGCAGTCAGCATCATCTCAGCCATATCAGGATGCCCGGTAATTATAGTAACATCACGCCATTCAGGGAGACACACTCCAAGGAGGACACCCTTCAAGGGCACACTCTCTGTGGAGGACACCTTTCAGGGGGACACACTCCAAGGAGGACACCTTTCAGAGGGACACTCTCCGTGGAGGATACATTTCAGAGGGACACTCTCTGTAGAGGACACCTTTCAGGGGACACACTCCAAGGAGGACACCTTTCAGGGGACACACTTCAAGGAGGACACCGTTCAGGGGGACACACTTCAAGGAGGACACCTTTCAGAGGGACACACTCCAAGGAGGACACCTTTCAGGGGACACACTTGAAGGAGGACACCGTTCAGGGGGACACACTCCAAGGAGCACACCTTTCAGGGGACACACTTGAAGGAGGACACCGTTCAGGGGGACACACTCCAAGGAGCACACCTTTCAGGGGATACACTTCAAGGAGGACACCTTTCAGAGGGACACACTTGAAGGAGGACACCGTTCAGGGGGAGACACTCCAAGGAGGACACCTTTCAGGGGACACACTCCAAGGAGGACACCTTTCAGGGGACACACTTCAAGTAGGACACATTTCAGAGGGACACTGTCCAAGGTGGACACAGACTTCCTTTGGGTGAGCTTTCAACAGTTTTTCGCATGGATAAAACCCCAGTGTTTCTATAAATGCAGAGGAAAACGTCTAATTACGGAAATTCAATGCAGTTTAAAGGTTTTGTAAAGAAAACACGACTTTCGCGTAGGAATCAATGAGAAGGGTGTATGGCTGTGTGGTTTTGCTGTAGGCTGCCACTTGCAGATTAAGGCAGTAAACCCTGGAAAAGGAGCACAGTTCCTCAGCTCTAAACAAATGGCCATTCTGCCGCAGCCAGGCTGCTGCTCTTTTTATGGTAACACTACCAGGTTTTAGGGCACTGTTAGCCATTTAAAGCAGCGACATGGAATTAAACAGTGTGTCCAGCCTTCACGAGGAGCTGGAAGCCAGCTATTCAGCATTGTGTGCTTTACTGAGACCTGGGGAGCGGGGACAAAGTACGGTCACATTTCCTGGACCTGCCCTCTAAGGATGTGCCAGCTTTCCTTTAAGGGCGACTGACGAGTAGACACTATGACGAGGTCTTCGCAGTGTTAGAAGCCATACTGCTTTGCTCGTCATGTAGGCTTGCCAAGTTGTTCTGGGGGTACGTGTGGTCTGGACATCTTCCCCTAGATTCTCTGCCTTGGGGTGACAAGTTGAGGGAGGTGATAGCAGCTGTCTGTCGCCTTCTTTAGCTTCTGAAGAGTCTAGGTGTTACCTCCACATCTTCTGAAAACCCAACCAGTGGAGTATTATCAATATGCTGATTTTAATAGGAACTTGAGAGAATAATGTGACAATGATTAAAGTTTTAACACATGCTGTGCCGGACCATATAAATCGTACTATATATCGACTGTGGTGTAGGACTTAATCACAAAGGTGACTTTCAGCTGTATTGAATCTTCCTTCCACACACTAGAAAAGGCAGAACAAGGCCCTTAAATCTGTCCATAAATTGAATATGTTTTTGCTGAATGCCCCCACCTGCCTGCCCTGGGGTGTGACACGGCGCTGCGTGATCCGCTTTCAGCATCACGGACTCCGCTAGCTGAGCAAACGTGATGTCTTTTTCATTTTCATTATGGGTCACGTCCTGAATGAAACACGGCTGTTTTGGCACTAAAGATGTAAAATGCTCAGCTGCAGCTCCCGAAAGGAGTCAGTACTCGTGCTTTTTTGTCTACTTGGCAATTTGAAAGTGCTCGGTATGAGGTGAAAAGTGGGCTTTTGCTGTAAGGTCTCCGCTCAGTATAATTTTAAACTCATTTCAAATGTCAGAAGTTGGCGTTGCACAGAACAGCATCTCGCAGTTCATCAGCTGGGATTTTATTAAATATCACTCTGGTAAGCCATTTGCGACACGTTCTCCCTAAAACATTTTTATACCCTTTACAGGTCATGTAAAGCAGGTCTGGCCTGATTATACTGTGTCTTTGGGAGAAAGGCTTCTGATAAACCATGCTGGTGCATCTGGAATTAAGCAAAGTAAAAAAGGCAGTGGATTTTTAGAAACAGTTCACATTGTGTGGCGTGTGGTGTGTCTCTGCGTTGTGTGATGGGATGGTATGAATAATGAGCGATCAGGGACCTCATGAGGGGGGGCACCCCCGGCGGGGCCGGGGATCATGCAGGGGCCCTGTGGTGGCAGACTGATCCTCAGCGGGGGACCTCTGTAAGAAGCGGAGGAACACCCGACCAATTAGGCACCCTCTGTTTTATTATTCTACATTTGGGAACATGTGACATGTGGTGTCTGGCTTCGCCTCCTTGGGCGAATGGGGCGATTGTGGGACCCGGGTTCCGTGCACAGCCCTGACTGCCAATCAGCTTCCTGAATGGGGCCCCCAAGCTGAGCATGAAGGCAAGAGCGATGAAGATGATGATGAAGTAGAAGATTGCACAGGGGACATAATGCTAGGGGTGACACCAACCTGTGTTGGTGACAGTGAGAGTGTCCAGTCCTCAGATCCCCCGATGGCATTTGATCCATGGCATAAGGATCGGTGACTCTCAGGCTGGGCTTGGCTGGGCCTTCGCGTTCTGATTAGCATGTTAGCCTGTTACAGAGAGTCAGCTGACAGGAATTTGTCCATGAGGCTCACATGGCTTTTGAAAAGTCATTGGCGATACGCATGTCAACCCTGTGGGATGGGGCTTCTGCTGACCTGGACCCGGCCTACGGCTGACATGCCATGCGGGAATGGAAGAGCTGTTCTGCTGACAGTACACTGTCACACAAGTCATTTGCCTGCCTGTGCATTGATTAGAAGCACAGCTGCACACCTCAGAATGACAGAAACACACAGCTGTGCACACACACACACACACACACACACAGACTTATACAACACAATTTAACTTCTGTGCCATCTGCTGTTTTTGATGGTACCGATTAGACCCACTTTACAGGTAAAGCGTCTGTTTTATGTGCTCCCTGTGCCGTATAAGAAATGGCCGCCCCCCCATCTCCTTGCCAGTTTATGTGCTTTATAATCCCTGGGCAATGTTCTGTTGCCGTGTGACTATCCCACTGGGAGAGTAGATGCAGGACGCCCAGTTTGGGCAGCATGTCATGCTGGTACAGATCAGAATCCAGAGGAATGTAAGTGCTGGAATACGGGGTTCCATCATTTCACCTCACCCTTCCTGTACACACTCCTCTACCTTCCTCATCCTCACCCTTCCTGTACACACTCCTCTACCTTCCTCATCCTCACCCT
>JABFEB020000113.1:19930987-19950518 GCA_019775895.2 Stomatorhinus ivindoensis
TGTCCGTCCACGTCACCCGTGACTCCGTCACACTGTACGTCCTCATCACTCGTGACTCCGTCACACTGTCCGTCCTCGAGTGACTCCGTCACACTGTCCGTCCTCATCACTCGTGACTCCGTCACACTGTCCGTCCACATCACCCGTGACTCCGTCACACCGTCTGTCCACATCACCCGTGACTCCGCCACACTGCCCGTCCACATCACCAGTGACTCGTCACACTGCATGTCCACATCACCCGTGACTCCTTCCCACTGTCTGTCCACATCACTCGTGGCTCCATCACACTGTCTGTCCACATCACCCGTGACTCCGTCACACTGTCTGTCCTCATCACCCGTGACTCTGTCACACTGTCCATCCTCATTACCCGTGAGTCTGTCACTCTGTCCTTCATGGTATTGGAGTTTCATTTGTTTGTTGCAGGCTGACTATAAGCCTGTTTCATGACATTCGGGTTCTTCAAAACCTATATAGTTTACACTGCTATTTATCATTCTTAGTTCTAGGCATGCATTCTGTTCACTAAACCATGAGGCTGTTTATTCAGGATAAACCTAGTTCTTCAACTAGTTCTTTTCTGTGAACTTAGAACAGCTTCTGACTTCTAGCAAGATAAATCACAGGATCAATTAGCAGAAATATTTAACATGCATAAACACACAACTACAAATCTGAGCATCAGTTTATCCACCGTCCATTTCAAGCTATATTGGCAGGTATTTCTAATGAAGTCTCAGTTTTGGGTGCATTCAGCCTTGTTTGACTTCATCACCTCACTAGCCAGAAAGTCTGTAAGAAACAAAATCCATCCATGACCTAGTGGCAGAAATTCCGGTTTTACCTGAGCCAATCATGTTTTGCCTGAGCCAATCACGTTTTGCCTGAGCCAATCACATTTTACCTGAGCCAATCAGATCGTGCCTTCAGGGCCCTACTCTGGACTGGCCACCTTGCCCAATGAAAGCTGCATGTGAGGATGGCCGGCCATGATCCTGAGCTCCGCTATTGGCCAGACAGCACAGAACCCCCCCCCTGAGCAGTTGTATTGATATTGACACCCCCCCAGGTGCTGGATGGTGTGGACAAAGCACATAAATACACCCCAAGCCATCTCATTGGTCTAAATAGATGCCAAAACATTGTTATTATTCAGCTTCAGGACCTGAAATGTCCAATGTTGTGTAGGGAGACCTTTTTCAAGTAAGAAACTGGGAAACAAATCCAATTCTCCACATGGCCTGGGGGGACGTGGGGGTAGGGAGGTGTCGCCGTAGCCTGTGTACGAGCCGCCCCATCACACCGGTTAATTCTGCTGTCTAGGCCAAGGGGACCCAGGCAGGATGTTGTTCTCTGCGGAGTGAGAGCAGCCTCCTGTTGCCAATAACCTTTTGATTTGCTTAAAATGCATATAAATTCGCCTCCTTTCCCTATTAAATGTGCCTCCCGTGTGGAGAAAGTGGATTTCTGGCACGCGGCCTGGTAAACGACAGCCCTCTTTGAGCTCCTTTTCGCATTCTTCTTCTCTGGCACGGACTTTAATCATCGGCAATCGCTTCAGAGCTATCAATAACCGTGCTCTCTGTTGTCGGGACGTGGTAATCGATGTCGTAGCCATAAAGGCCCCGGGCGCTTATGGCCTGAGTTACGGTCCACCACCTCAGCACAGAGACTGCATCTGAGCGGCCATTGTCTGCGGGGCCACGGCTGCCTGGTCTACCTGGCCTTGCTTCACACTGGGCTTGACTGACAGTGGCGGGGGTGGCCTGCGTCGGGGAGGGGGGTCTGACTTCTATTCTTTCTTTTGATGCTGTTGTTTGTTTTTTTTGATTTTTTTTTTTCCCCTTGCAAACAGCATCTATCAGCAAGTGAAGTGATGACTCATGTATGAGGAGCCGTAGGCAGAAGGGGGGGATCTGAGCCTTTACTATTGGGGGGAGTCTGAAAATGAATGAGAGCACGCTATTTAAAATAATTGGTGTGAATTTATTTGGGGGGGGGTAAGAATATTTTGGGTCATTCTCACAAACTTGAGTTTTTCTTCCTTATGTCACAATGAAATATAGGGTTTGTTTTGTTTGTTTATGTAGAGCAATTGAAATCCCCTTAACTTTTTAGGTATATTAAAATTCATTGCTGCTGTGATTTAATGGTTTAAAAAAAATAAAAAACATTTTTAGATTTTAAGATTAAGATTGGCTTTATGGATCCCAGGGAGACATTGTGGGGACGTGCAGCAGCATAAACAGTCATACGTATAGTGCCAGACAGACAGAATGCAAAGACAGTACATGTACAAGCAAACATGGTGCAAACAAATTTAGAAAGTACTCACATTTTCTCCAAATAGGTAACCAAAAATCTAATTAACATAACATAACATTAACGAAACACAATACTAGATAAAATGTTTTTAAATGTTTCAACTGAATTGCATGTAATCTACAATATACATTCAATTTATGATAAAATGAATGTTTTTTTGCTCATTTTTTTGTTAATTTTGTCTTTTTTTCTCATCTCCATAACTCTTTCCCTGGATTTGAATAAATACCCTTATTACAGAAAAAAATCGTAATGTAATAATGTTGACGGACAACCATAGAGGAAAACTCACTTTTGTGTGTCTGTCTGTGTGATTCTATGGTGTTGCCCCACCCCAGAACATCGCAGAGCAGCGATGACCAATCAGTGAGCAAAGCATTTAATATAATGAATCGTAATGAAGATGGCCCAATGTTTACACTGCACAGTGTAGAGATGATGAAGGTAACACTGGAAGTGTTATGCTTATGGAGATTATTAGCGTTTTTTGTAGTGTCTTCAGTATATTTTCATACTCCTTTGCAACAAAATCCACATCTCCCTGCACTGTGAGCGCAGCTCTGACCAATCAAATCCCTGTTCCTAAGGACGCCAATGGGAGGGGCTGTGGAAAAGCATGCTCACAGCAGAACAAGCACATGGGTGATTGGGGTGGGTAGTTTAACTGCACCACCCCCGCAGGCTGGGCTGACTCAGCCAGGTACAGCAGACAGGGGGAAGGTTTAAGGCGTTTTTTATGGTATTGGTATTAGAGTGGCCTGTAGCCCAGTACAGATGGAGGCTGCCTGAATATCCCAGCTGGGGGCACGGGCCTCGTCATCATGGAACTCTCACTGGCGTCAGTACTGGGATTAGTCTTTTATCTCGGATCTCGGATAACTGCTAAATGGACTGTACTGGCAGAGGCAGTGAGCGATCAGGAGAAAGGATGATCTGTACTATGGAAAAGCTCCAGGAAACTTAAGAGAGATGGGGTTTCCGGGCCCTTGGCTGGAGATCTCGGCGTACGGATGATGCCGGCTGGTTCTGGGCCGGCTAGCTTGTCGTTGGCTAGCTGTAGCGGTAAGCTGAGACGGCCGCCACCTCCCCGCACCGTGTCAGCTTCTGCTCCGACCCTAAACGCTCTTCCTGTTTCAGGCTGACCCCACGGCCCGGTCCCGTGCTTAATGCCGCCTCTGAATCAGAGCGTGCCTTGACGAATTAGCCTCCTGCGAGGCTGGTGCTCCCCGGCGCCCTTGTGTTGCCTGATTCTTTATGGCCTATATGCGCCATGGTAATGGGTGTGCCCTGTGGGTCAGACCCAGCGAGGAAATACTGTCCTGTTCAGTAACACTGTAAAAGTCTGTATTTTAGAGTGGTCAATGGCAGTAATGGATTTTCCTGGATATCTGTCATGGACTAAGGGGAGGGATTGGAGAAAATATGCCGTCTGGTTTCCTACCTGCAGTAAAATGTGATTTGTGTGTTTATTGCTTGTCGGTTTTCCGTGGCGTTCTCCTGCGCAGCTCCGCACAGCGGGTGCAGTTCCTGAGCGCCGTCCCGTCCTCATCGCTGGCATACCTTCGTCTGGCTTCTCTCTGCCTCCATGATCGGATTTAGCAGCCGAGGTAGTCCAGAGTTCATGGGGGTCCACGCTGACCTAATCACATTCGGAATAATCTACCCCCACAGCCCCCTGCAGCATCGCAAACAGAGTTAGGGCATATGAAGACGTCGCAGACTATAGGGATGCATCCTTACTCAGCAATGGGATGTGTGGTGGTGAACAGCCCGTGCCCCCCCCCCCCCCGCCCCCCGCCATAAACGCTGTGTCACCCCAAGGTATGCTGATGGTATTCATAATGAGAATTCAGGCTAAAACAACAATTGAATGAGTTATTCCTTTCATGCGATGGTATCGATGTTTGCTATTGATTTTCCTTCATGCAACAAACTGGGCTCGTTATTGAATATTTAAGGCTGTAACAGTTGGCCCTTACTCTCCATTATGCTCCTGTTTTTTTTTTTTTACCTCCACCTGTGGAATAATGTTCCCAACAGCAGTCTCTGTAAATGGAGGAGATGCTTCATTTATCCTTAATGGACAGTATTGTTAGGAAGCACCGTGTCGGAGTAGCTAAGAACTGGCAGACGTGAGTAAGTTTTCTGTGTGGGTGCATCGGACAGACGTCTGTTGTTTTGAGCTTTTCTTGAGTTACGCAGAGCAAAACACCGACGGCTGTGTCGAAAACAGGCCGAGCTGGCTCATTAAACACGGCATACTGTGTTGTTATGAAACATGATGTCAACGAAAGGGTTTGCTCATTTGAATCTCAGTAAACGATTGCAAATTTCTATCTGTATGCACACAGAAGCAGCTTATATATCGTCATTCATGTCGTGCGATGTGATATTCATTCTTAGGTGAACACACAGGATCATGGGTTGATCCTGGTTTCAGCACATTCTCCCATATGCTGCTACTGGGGGGGGGTGAGGAACTGGGTCACTGGAGGGTGTGTCTTTGGCTGCAGAGCAGACCCCAACCTGTCCTACACTGGGGAGAACTTGTTGGATCATCCATCCAAGCGAATGAACCTCCAATTGTCCCAGGCAAAGGGACACTTCCCATTATCCATTGCATTTTCTGTCCCATGTAGCTACAGAGACACTTAAGCAGGCGACTATGGCTGGGCCAGGTCTGTTCGCATGGAATAACTTCATATTTAATCCTTTGCTTGCAGATCTGAAGAAGACCTTTGAACAGGAGCCGCTGGGAAAGGAGGTGTCTCTGGAGCAGGAGGTGCTGCTGCAGTGTCGCCCGCCCGAGGGGGTCCCTCCTGCGGAGGTGAGCATCACAGTCCCCTCCCTGGGGCACAGACAGAGCACTAACCCAGATTCTGCTCGGGGAAGCTGGTTCAGGGACTGTTCATACTAAGCTCTCCGGGTCCTGCTGCGTGGGGCCTGGCATATCGACACCATAGAGATCATCATCATCTGCTTCTGCTGAGGAACGTCTTATTAGTTCTATCTTTACACACCTTCTTGGATGTAAAGTGTACTTCCTTTTTTGGTTGGTGCAGCCTCGAGCCTTTTCCCCAGAGCTCTCACAATGGCAATAAGCTTCGCTGCGTATCAGGAGTTACCTCTCCACTATCTTTAGGAATGCATGAGCTTATCCCTTCTTTGATATCTTCACGCTTGTATAATCCCACAGAAAAAGAAACAGTCAGGCTTTTGAAAAGGATGGAATTGCTCAGAATGGGAGTAACAGTCTCGGGATCACTGCAGCCTTAATTGCCTTAATCCTTGCAGGCAGAGTTGTAGGCAGAGCGATGCGGTAATCATCTCCGCTTTAGCGGCGGGCCCTTCCCCTGCTGCTTCCCGCCCGCTGGGTCGGTCACGCTACACTGTGGTCCTACAAGCCGCTCACGATGCGACAGTACTGCTAACCCTTCCAGCATCGCTCTCTCCTACCGGTTGCTGGTAAAAGTCTGAATGTTATTCATAAAACCGAGAAAAGGGGCACTCGCATACCTGAAAGCTATCAGTTAGCCACAAACAGGGGCATTTTACTTTGACGTTAGCTAGAAATGTTTTTGGGGAGCTCCATAGTGACTGGAAAGAGATGCCACTGGGGGGGGGGGGGGGGTGATCTCTTTACATTAGCGATTGGGGAGTGAGAGCCAATCCCACAGGCTGAGTCGTATTTAACTATTTTGCCGCTGTCAATCTGGAGAAAGGCACAGAGAGGGAAATAACCACCTCGGGTCCGTCGTGCATATTCTGGAAGCTGCTGAAATAGGACTGTCAGCCGGCCATAAATCCTGCTTGGATGGGGTTCCAGCTGCACAGCTGTGGCTTTCAGGCCTGTGGATGAGAGCAGCAGGGCCACAGGGGAGAATTTGAATGCGCGCTGCCTCTCTGTACTGCAGGGCCTTTTCAGCACCCCGAGACACCCGGCGTCAGTTAGCGGCTGGCTTTACAGCTTATAAAAAAAACTGTATAAAACACTGGAATTCCTGTTGCTGATTGGCTGAACCGGTATGTTTATTACAAAAGGAGTCGTAACTGTTGGGGGTCATGTTCCGCTTATATATTGAGTGATTTCTTTGTGCGTATGGTTCAGCCACAGCATTCTGTTGATTCCACATCTCTGGAGCTTCATTATTTTACTTTAGCTTCATGAGTCAAAAAATGTTAACGCTGATAGCGATTCCCCTGAGGGGTGTTTGAAGGGATTGACTTTAACCTGTCTCTGCAGTTCTTCAGAAGTTGTTAGATTTTATTCCGAATGAATGTATGCTATAGTTTAAACATTTAGAATTACAAAGAGTTCGCTTCTAGTCTTCTCAGAGGCAATGTGTTGTGCGTCAGTGTGGCAGATTACTGTCCCCTTACCGCCATTAGGTTCCAGGCCCCAGCGTGCGTCCATCCTTTAGAAGCGCCGGACACCCTGGTTTTGTCTGTCGGGGTGGCACAGACTTTGCACAGGCCTTGTCCCTACAGAAGACTGATGACAAGCCATCTCGCTCTGTTTGTATCTGTGCAAAGTGACATTCAGTTACAGTGAAGTACCGCTCACCACAGAGAAGAACTACGTCATACTGACTAATGGCAAAACCCCGAAATACCAGAAGGCCCATGTTCTCGTCTTTGGAATTAGTTCCACAAGCAGGTTTTGCTCCTTCTGCAGGTTTTACTTCCAAATAAGGTTCTTCAATAGTGAGTCACCTGGGAGGAGGCGCGATATTTTGTTTTTTGAATATGGGACAGCACTTTAGAAGCCAAAGTGCATAAACGGTTTGGTGTTTACTATGTTAGTTACTATGTTAGTGTCTCATCTAGTCTTTGAGAAGCTATTTTATTAGGGTTAGTGTCTTTACAGCTATATTCTTGGGATATTCGTGTATCTTCACACAATGTAAGTGCATGTTAGTGTGTCCAATCTTACGACAAAGGACTGGTCGTCCAGTAGAGTAAATGGTTGACAGTATAGTCAATATTTCCCACAGACTCTTCTCTGGCCTGTAACACAATTCCACTTTTCTTCGAAGCTGGGCTTCCCTGCTGAGTCACTGTCTTGTCGCCCATGACAACATGGCAGGACCCCGGTCCCCCAAGCAGATGCCTGATTGAAAATGGCTGCTGCCATGGCGATGGGTTCACATGCTCGACAGCGTGCGGTCACCTCTGCCCCATGACCTGCTCTTTTACATAAAGGGCCGGGAGGAGTGATGTGACGTGTCAGGATGACAGTGGGACAGAGGGAGCGGACAGGCTTTCTCTTAGTAAGGGGGTTTAAATGCACTTCAGGGGTCACCTCTGAAAAGGGTGAGGTTAAAAGACCCTGCTGGTGTGTGCCCGTCCTTTCAGCATCTTTGATGGGTGTGATGCGGAGGGCTGCTCCAACTCCCAGTTTTGCCCGGCCGCTGTCATTGCGTCACTCTGAGAGCGTTTTTCAGAGGAGAACAATCGGCTTTCCCATTGCGCGCTCTCTCTCTCTCCATGGTTTTCAAATGTTAATGAAAAATAAATCTCGGACTGCTTAGTCGCCTCAACGGTAGGCCTGATATAATATTTAATTGCAGCTGTGGAGCTGTTCTCTCTCGCCCCTAAGTCTCATCCCTCCCCCGTGAGACTCCATGCCCGTGTTGCTAACATCGGCACACGGGCCGAAAGGAACACCCCAGGTTTTCCTCCGAACCCGAGACCAGCGTTTTGAGAGCCGCAGCACGGCGGGGCTCAGAACGAGCCCCCACTTCTTGGGCTAGTAGCTGGAGAGGAGATTCCCTCCAGAAGATGCGGAAGCCGTGAAACACGAAGCCGCAGCCCCATCCGTATGGAAACTTGTGGCTGGTCACAAGTTCATGCATTTTTCAGTTTTATTTCCCCTGTCAGAGCAGGAGAACGCGTACGGCCAAGACTGACCTCCTGCATTCATCTTTGACTCTACTAAGAGCCATTTCTTCTGGCATAGACCTTGGGCCCTTAATATCTGAATATCTAAGCTGAACACTGAGGTGACCCACTGAGGACTGGGACGTCACCGATACACACCAAGATTCAGCTGTCTCTGACCTCTGGCTGGATATTTGGAGCCCTGTAGAGGTACAGATGGCCTATACTCTGGAAGGAGGAACATGGAGGCCCCCTGTAAGACCAGACCAGCTGGACAGTTTGTTGAAAGAGGAGGAGAACGGTGATGATGATGATGGTAATGATGACGGTGATGTTCTTGTCATCAAGAAGTGGTGCCAGTTCCGTCCTGCTCCCTCCCAGTTCCCTTCACCATTATGCGCTGCACTGCAGCCTTGGCCGCACTCTCTTGATAGGTGTGTGTTTTATAGTGCTGGTTTGCACTTTATTTTTATGACTTGGAAATTTCCAGTATATGTCGTCTTTCGTGTACTTTCCTCTTTTAACTCTGCCATTCTCACGTTTAGTGTCTCCAGCATGTGTTCCTGACGTTTTTAGAGTTCATCCCTCGCCCTGCTCTGAGAAGTGACCCCCCCCTCCCCACCCTCAGTCGAGACGCACTGCCAGGCCGCTTGTGTTTCGCGTTGCTGGCCCCCCAGGGCAGTGCTCACCATTAAATCTGCTTTATTAACTAATTCATCTGAAATGTCATCCTGCCCCTGCTCTCTACTCCTCTCTCACCACTGGGTCAGCATTTATGTAACTTCCTTCTTGCATAAACAGTGTGTGAAACGTGTTACGTAACACTTAACATACAGTATTTCATTTTTTAGAAATCCAGCATAAAATATGAACTATTACGTGTAGTGTAAGTAGACATGTTAATGTGTGACTGGAGGTTTATGGATACAGCAAATCGCATTTCCACTTCACACGGTCTCTATTTAAAGTAGCCGAACAGTTCAAATTCTATCAGCTATCTAGCATTACAAATTAAAAGTGATATAAATCATTTATTTGTCTTATGTAAAACTTATATAAGTTTCTTCAGCATCAGAATAGCTTGCCTTGTACAGCTGTGTTCTCTCTGTCCTCTGCCCAGTCCTGTCTGTACCCTGTCCCCTCTATCCTCTACCCTGTCCGGTCTGTACCCCGTCCCCTCTACCCTGTCCTGTCTGAACCCTGTCCCCTCTTTCTTCTACCCTGTCCTGTCTGTGCTCTGTCCCCGCTATCCTCTACCCTGTCCTTTCTGAACCCTGTCCCCTCTTTCTTCTACCCTGTCCTGTCTGTACCCCGTCCCCTCTATCCTCTACCCTGTCCTGTCTGAACTCTGTCCTGTATGAACCCTATTCCCTCTTTCTTCTACCCTGTCCTGTCTGTGCTCTGTCCCGTCTCTGTCTCCTGTCCTCTCTATCCTCTACCATGTCCTGTCTGTACCCTGTCCCCTCTGTCCTCTACACTGTTCTCTTTGTACCATGTCCCCTCAATCCCCTACCCTGTACGGTCTGTACCCTGTCTCCTTGGCTGTCTGCCCTGCCTGTCTGTACCCGGTCCCCTCTATCCTCTACCCTGTCCGGTCTGTACCCCGTCCCCTCTACCCTGTCCTGTCTGAACCCTGTCCCCTCTTTCTTCTACCCTGTCCTGTCTGTGCTCTGTCCCCGCTATCCTCTACCCTGTCCTGTCTGAACCCTGTCCCCTCTTTCTTCTACCCTGTCCTGTCTGAACCCTGTCCCCTCTTTCTTCTACCCTGTCCCCTCTATCCTCTACCCTGTCCGGTCTGTACCCTGTCCCCTCTATCCTCTACCCTGTCCGGTCTGTACCCCGTCCCCTCTATCCTCTACCCTGTCCTGTCTGAACCCTGTCCTGTCTGAACCCTGTCCCCTCTTTCTTCTACCCTGTCCTGTCTGTGCTCTGTCCCGTCTCTGTCTCCTGTCCTCTCTATCCTCTACCCTGTCCTGTCTGTACCCTGTCTCCTCTGCTGTCTGCCTTGCCTGTCTGAACCCTGTCCCCTCTGTCCTCTACCCTGTCTTGTATGTGCTCTGTCTTGTCTCTGTCTCTTGTCCTCTCCATCCTCTGTTCTGTCTGCTCTCTGCCTCCTGTGCTGCCCCCTGTGGACTGGAGCAGTTCTGTTTTGAGCATTTCAGCCCCCCCTGAAGTACTCAATTCATTAAAACATTAAGATTCACAAGGATATTAAGAAAACACAAGAATTGAGAAAATTGTCATGGTTTATTAAAGTTTTCACTTTTTTCATTGTTTTGTGTTATTTTGTTTGTAATTCTTTTTACATTTTTATAATGTGTTGTGTTTTGCCCTTCCAGGCCACCATACATATTCCCCTCTCCAAGTCACCTGCTTCTGGAGAACTTGATCCGCATTGATAATTAAGACTGGGACAGACTGTCACTGACAGTCTTTGAGACTATTGCAGAAGTGCTGAGTCATTTCTGTGGTCATTTCTGAGGCTGTACTTTTTTTGGCAGCTGTTGACACTATTTAGTGTCTGCCTTTCCCGGTGTGTGAGCTTCAAATTACAACCACTGTTCTTTGTTGCCCGTGTTGTCTGTGTTTTGGGACAGTTCCCATTTACACATTAAATAATTTAGCAGGTTTTGTAACTAACACACCTGTAATTCAGACACTGGCAATTTGGACTCTTTGAAACCCTCTTAGCTGCCTGAATATGCTTTGAAAACTTGGATATCAACTAACTCTACTCAGCATTCACGCTAATGTGACTCACCTGTGTAATCGTGTTTTATTTTCTTCATGGTTAAAGTCCTCTTTTATGCATGCCCATCAGACTGACATTGATTAATTGTGGTGGGTAAATCAATATGGATCTTAAGGAAAAACTATGAAGAAAATTGCTAATGCTAATGCTACAAATGCTTGCAGACATCCTTAGGCTGCTGTTGTCCCTAATGATCTGTCGGTTCTTCTGACCTTCTGAGATCGGGTCCCCTCTATCCCAGCAGCGGCAGAGGGGTTTGGCCGCCTGTCCTTCTGGGTTTCTGTACGCGATATAGTTTGTAGAGTGCTGAGTACTGGCGTAGAGGAGCTGTCTGTGGTCAACTGACGTGGTGTGTGTGTAGGAGTGGCCAGGATGCTTTAACGCATGCCGGCTTGTAGTGTCACCCTCCATGTTACGGGTGAGCTGCACTCCGTTGTGGGGCTTTGATGAGAAGCGACAGTCATGTCAGCCCTGAGGATTTACGAGCTACAAAGCTGGTCATCCCCTCTCCTCCATGCACTGCAGTGATTCTGCTCAGACCTCAAGCACACACACTTCCAGTAGGAGATGTTAACGTTCTTTTGTCCATATAGTGTATTGGGACACCTGGCCATTACACCTACTGGAACCTTCCCCATTCTAAATCCATAGACATCGATATGGAGTTGGTCCCCCCCTGGCACTCTTGTGGGAAGGTTTTCCACAAGATTTTGGATTGGAGAAGAGCATTTGTGAGGTCAGGAACTGATGTTGGAAGTAAAAGTCTGGCTCGCAATCTCTGTTCTAGCTAATTGTCAAGGTGCTTTATGTGGTTGAGGTCAGGGCCCTGTGTGGGCCAGTCACGTTCTTCAGAAAACTCAACCGACCATGTCTTTATGGACTTTACTTTGTGCATTGGGGCACACTCATGCTGGCACAGAGAAGGGCCTTCCCTAAACTGTTCCCACAGAGCTGGAATCATAGAATTGTCCAGAATGTCTGGTATGCATATGTCCCAGTACTTTAACTTTTGTAATAGTGTGATATGGACAAAGAGTAGTGTGGAAAAAGGCTGAAAAGTTTAGAAAACTCAAAATACTAGGATTCAAAGACTAACAGTGTGTAATTCACCTTGTTTTACCTTGGCCCTTTTTCATGGCTAGGATTTGCCATTTTCTTGGGACCCTTGCGATCATCTCCTCTTCCTCTGTCCTCTTCGTCACATCTCCAGGTTGAGTGGCTGAAGAACGAGGAGCCAATCGATCCAGCGGGCGATCGGAACTTCTACATCACCATCGATTACAACCTGATCATCAAGCAGGCCCGTCTGTCGGACACAGCCAACTACACCTGCGTAGCCAAGAATGTGGTGGCGAGAAGGAGGAGTACCACGGCCACCGTCATCGTCTATGGTGTGAGACGTGGGGTTGCAAGCGTATGCACGAGTGTTCCACAGGTTACAGCTTCGGGGTGACCTTCGCTCCCTTGCTATCTGACCATCCCGCAGTGAATGGCGGCTGGTCCATGTGGACCGAGTGGTCGGCGTGCAGCAGCCGCTGTGGGCGGGGCTACCAGAAGCGAACCCGCAGCTGCACCAATCCCACGCCTCTCAATGGGGGCAGCATCTGCGAGGGGCAATCTGTCCAGAAGCTGGCCTGTACCTCTCTCTGTGCAGGTATTGCATTTATCACAAGATCCCCGTATGTCCCTGTCTGTCCCCGTGTGTCTTTGTGTATCCTTGTCTATTTCTGTCCATCCCTGCCTGTAATCTGTGCACCAGTCTGTCTCTCTATATCCCTGTCTGACCTTATGTGTTTCTGCCCATTCATGTTGGTCCCTGTATATCCCTGTTTGTCCCTATTCATTTTTATGGAACCTTAGGCATCTCCATAGGTTGTGTATCCTCATGGATCCCTGGGTATTCCTGTCCTTCTCCATATCTGCCTGTACCCCAGTTTACTCCCCACCCCTGCCTTTCTTGTCTCCCCCATAGTGGACGGGCTCTGGACAGAGTGGAGCAAGTGGTCCACCTGCGGCACAGAGTGCACCCACTGGCGACGGCGGGAATGCAGCGCCCCCACGCCAAAAAATGGAGGCAAGGACTGCGAGGGCGTGCTGCTGCAATCACAGAACTGCACGGATGGGCTGTGCATGCAGAGTGAGTTGCCTTCCTCTCTATCCACCTGCGAAACATGCTATGGCCACAGTGCTCTGACTTTGGGATCTGAGACTGCAGGCATGGAGTCAGTGTGGCTCAGGCGGAGGCTCTTTTCGGCTGCAGTGCTCTGACTCAGGGTTGTGGGACCCTAGACATGCAGTCAGGGTGGCAGCTCTTTATGGTCACAGTGCTCTGAGTCAGGGACCATGCAGTCAGTGTGGCCCAGCCAGACTGCTCTTTATAGCCCTAGTGCTCTGACTTGGGGATCAGGGAGTCAGTGTAGCCCGGACAGGTTACTCCTTATAGCCGGAGGCAGGGGTCCTGAGCCAGGAATCGTTCCATTCATCTTTCTTTTTCCCTGGAAAATGTAACAAACCCAATCTGCCCATGCGAAAGGGTGGGGGCTTCTGTGGATGGAGTAGGTGGTATCCGCCTCAGTTCTGGCTGGTTTCTCTGGGCGTGGGGTGTGTTCCTCTGAGTGTGTTCCGGTGACGTGCCACAGTGACGTGCCAGGCAGGGCCCATTTCCCAGACACTCGCTCCGAGTCCGCAGGCTTTGGCGAGCTGTGATTAACATGGTGTTTCAAGTAATTAGAGCCGGATCACTATACAGAATTACAGGGCTGTGGGTAAAAAACACGTCCCTGAACTATTACCCACCCACTTCTCATTTTGTCTTTGTTTAATCTTTGATATAGGTTCATAAGTCAGTGCTTTTCTGAATCACAAGCGTCATTGCCCATGGGTAACTCTGATTAATTTTCACTGGAGAACCTTTCTACAAAAGGAGGATATAATCCTTCTTGGCTTCTTTTCTTTTTATCCCATTCTGTCTTTTTCTAAAAGCTTTAGAAGCTGAACTTAACTGATGCAGCCACAGTGAATTGACATTGCGTGTCAATGAGAAATAACAGCATTATTCTCTGTAAACTGCCCGGCTCTCGGCCAGAGTGTCCGTCTGTCATTGTTTGTTTGTTTTTTGTTTGCATGTGTGTTTGTCTTTCTGTCTGTAATGGCTGCAGGCATTTGTATTGCGTCACTGTCACTGCCAGCCAAGCCCCAGGTAAGCCTTACAGCAGGACTGTCCTGGCTGGCTCAGCTTTGGGTTTGCAGTAAGATCATTTATTCTTCCAGCTGTCCAGTGTTTTGTTTTATTTCCTCATTATCTATGATTCACCCTCACGCACAATAAAAGGCTAGTGAATAAATTAAACAAGAGATTAGGCTTGTCTTACTTACTCACTGGATAATAGCTGTGATCCCTTTAAATGGGCATCCGTAATGAGCAGAAGGCAGGTTGATGTGGTTCCCCTAATCTCTGACTGAAGATAAAGAGATTCTCCTCCAGGACAATGTAGAGATCTATTTTTGGACACATCTGAGTGTTTTTTTCCCCCCCTAGCAAAATTCAGAGAAATGTGATGGCAAACGCTGCACTAGAAGCATGTCTCGCATTCATATGCGCACATACATACACATGCACGCGCTCACGCACACACACAGACCTGTAATCATATCTTTGTGGGGACCGCTCATTAATTTCTATGGGAAAAATGTTAATGCTAACTATGACAAACTTAACCCCTACCCAGCCCTAACCATAGCTGTAAGTAACCAAACAAAATACAAGAGTTTTTTGCATTTTTAGTTTTTTGATTGCAGAAAATTGAGTTTTTCCTATAAAAAAAAAAAATGTCCCCACGAGGTCAAAATAAATTTCTGTCCCAATGTGAGGACATTTGGTCCCTGCAATGATGTATATACATGCCACATGCCCACACACAGGATCCAGCTTGCACGTGGCTCTGGAGCCCCGTTCCTGTGGGACTATGCCGTCTGTCCACCTGTCACATTACTGGGGCTTCCATGTGCTAAATGAGCCCTGCGCTCACCGAGGAGAAAAGGCTTCCTGAGCTCTGCAGAGATGCTGTCAGCTCTCAGGCTCGGTGATGAGATTAACACGGAGTGTGAAGTGCTGCTGATGCTTGGTCACGGCGAGCCGGATTGGTCCCGTGATGGGGAATGAGGGAGGTGGTCTCGTCCAGTCATCATACATGCCTTCCCTCTCTCCCTCTCTTCCCCAAGGTTCGTTATATCAGATGTCAGCTGAGCCTGACGCCAAGAGTGGTGTTGGATTTTCATGTGAGTTCTTCAGTCCCGTTTTATTTGCTTCCTGTCTCCTCCCTGTCTTCCTTTGCAGTTCCCATCCTCTTTCCGTTCGTTTAACTTCTCCTCCTGTCTTTGGTTGGCCTCACAGTCTCTGCTCGCTCTGTCCCGTCACCTGTGACATGGACTCCCAAGCTTTGCACCTGTCTGTGTTTGTCCTCAGTCGAGCTGGGATGCTGGGAATCATGTGCCTGGTGCGGAGAGACGTACTTCAGTATTCTTGTCCAATCGCGGTGTTAACTTGCTGATCGAGGGAAGCCGCACAGTGCTTCTGTGCCTCTGGGTGCAACATGCCACCCTAACCACTGCTCCACTGGCTGACGTGAACCATCTAAAGTTGGACTCTCTCCTCCATGAGCTGCTGCTGGTGTCCAGGAGAATGAGACCCAGTGCTCACAATCTCTGTGATCAGGGTTCTCTGGCTCCCCCTACAGGACCAATGCAGTCAGCGGTTCATGGCACAATAGGGAAATAACAAAGATTTTATTCCACGAACTTGCGTGCTTCTGCACAAGGCTTTACTCTCTGAACTCTCTATATGTATCATGTTGCGCCTGTGTCTGTGGTAAATGATGATGGTTATTACCTCGTCAAGGGTTTGTGCGACCAAACTCAGTGTAATAACCAAAGGCTAAAGCAAGAGATGATCTGTCTCTCTGGTCCGCCATAGATGCAGTGTTTTTGTGCGAGTCGCGTGTTGGTCTAGCTGGCCGCCCTTGTGTGCTGTGCAGCTCTGTGTGTCGACAGCGGTGTTGGTATCTCGACACGCTCGTCGAGTTCAGCTTCAGCACCCTTGGGCTTACTTCGCTCTCTCCCCACAGCTGCCCCCAGCACGGACGAGGTGGCGCTCTACGCTGGCATCCTCACCGCCGTCCTCATGTGCCTGGCCGTCTCCGCCGTAGTGGCATTCCTCATCTACCGCAGGAACCGGCACAGCTTCAGCTCAGAGGTCGACTCGTCGGTGCTCAGTGGGGGATTCCAGCCGATCCACCTTAAGACCAGCCGGACAGGTGAGCACAGGGCGGCATGACGATGGGCGAATAGGGTTGGCATTGGCCAGAAAAGGTGCAGAGCTTGTCAGGGAGTCCAATTACCAGGGGTTCTCAAACAACCCCCATTCATACCCTCTCCTACTGAGGGGCTACAATGTCTAAGCTTTCATGGATGTAGATGTAGGTGTTGGCAGTATGATCTCAGTGTTTAGCTCAATGCTTCTATGGCTCTTTGGCACCAAAGATGAATCTGCTCATGGACATAAGTGGGAATTAATGCTTGCATATAGTCAGAGTTTTATGTAGACCTTCATGCCCCCCAGCTGAGCTGTTGACGACCCCCCCAGACCTGACGTCTGCGGCAGCCATGTACCGCAGGCCTGTCTACGCCCTCCACGAATCCTCCGACAAGATTCCCATGACCACCTCGCCTCTGCTTGATTCTCTGCCCAACTTGAAGATAAAAGTGTACAGCTCGCCCGGCCTGGCTCCCTCCCAGGACGAGCTTTCGGACCCGGGCTCAGGGGGCTCCCCAAAAATCACCAACCCCCTCCTGGATGCAGAGATCATGACCTTGCGCAACCAAAGTTTAGCTCGAATCCGTGACCCCTCATGTACCGCCCTTGGGACCTTCAACTCTCTGGGAGGGCACCTCATCGTGCCCAACTCAGGTATGTGTTGGGCGTCACTGGGGACATTTGTGTAGAAATGGCTCCATCTGTGTCTGTTTTCATGCCTCGGTCCCTGCCTTATTCATGCTTTGATTTGTGTCTGTGTTCCCATCTGTCCATGTCCCCATCTGTCCATGTCCCGGTCTGTCCATGTCCCCATCTGTCCATGTCCCCGTCTGTCCATGTCCCCATCTGTCCATGTCCCCGCCTGTCCATGTCCCCGTCTGTCCATGTCCCCGTCTGTCCATGTCCCCGTCTGTCCCTCTATCCATGGCTCTGTCCATGTCAATGTCCATGTTTCTGTCCGTGTCCCTGTCCTTACCTCTGTCCCTGCCTCTGTGCATATCTCTGTCTGTGCCTGTACCCGTGGTCCTCTCACTGTCTCTGTACTTGTCTCAGTCCTTGTCTCTGGCTACGTTCACACTGCCATGCTGAAGTGACTCAAATCAGATTTTTTGCCTTAATGTGACACAGATCTGATCTTTTCAGGGCTGCGTGGACACGCAAATCTGATCTATTCAAATCGGATTTGTGCCACTTTTATATGTGGTACTAACTCTGATACGTATCCGATTAGCGGCCACGTGACCTGAACGTGAACGCTCAGATCGGAATTCATGTGGCTTTTTGCTTATACGCATGCGCTGACATCATCAGCCTGCACCGGCAGCGCAGGAAGGTAAAAATGGAGGAGAGCTGCAATAAGTCAGTAGAAGGATGGAGAAGTTGGGGAAATGAATCTGTTCCAGTTAAACTGGAAGGAACATATCATAATAGAGTAGTATTTGAAATAATTGCCAAAGAAATGGCACAGCACGGACACGAACGTGGCTACAATGCCAAAGAAAAATAAAGAGCCTGAAGTCAAAGATTAAGGAGACAAAAGACTCGAATCAGCGCAGCGGTCATGGCCGCACAACGTGCCAATTTTACGACCAACTTTTCACCCGTGTAAAAATGTATCAATGTGCGCGCATGCGTGACGTTTCGGAGGACCGATGCGTTCACATTACAGTCAGATACAGATCACTTGTGCTTCTGAATGTGAACCATCAAGATAGACAAATCCGACCTGAGCAAAAAAATCGAAATTGAACAATGTGGCTGGCAGTATAAGCGTAGCCTCTAAGGGAGCATTCGAGAGCATGATTTCTGAAAGGATCATTAATACTTGCACTCTATTATTATTTTCACATAGTGGTATTAATATGAGTCATTGTTCATTTAACTTTCTCATACAGAACAGCCCCAACTGTAAAATCTCTCAAAAAGAGTAATATTAGGAGATGAGTCACCCTTCAAACAGCTCTGTCCAGCCGATGCCATAAACGGTCTCAGCCAAAAGTATGTCCAGTTGTCTCTCAGGAACTGGGAAGAAAGCCTCTGATCGAGACAGTTCATTTTCTGTTTCGATCTGTTTATAACGCCCAACATAGCTGGCTTTGGCAGAGATTAAACAGGATCTTTAATAGATGCATGAGAAGGTCTGAATGGAGGTTTGACAGCAAGTATGTAGCTGTCCATGGAAAGTGAGTACGGCAACAGACCACTAATAACAAATCGCACATGACTAAAATGATACAGCGTCCTCTAGAGTCTAGCAGGCCTTCTGCAAAACAGCATTAAAAAATGGGGGTGATTCTGATGGAAGCCTAGCATGCATTCAATCTTCCAGCACCATCCTCCTCTGCCTGCTCAGTGTTTCCGGAGCGTCTGGCTTCCTCCCTTCCCCACGCACACCACCATGGAAAGCCTGGCACCCTATGGGTCCCCAGAGGATGAGAGGAGAGAGTTGGCTTGGCGGAAGAACCCGCACCACGTGTCCGTGACGGCACCGTGTGAGCGCCTGCCAGTCAGTGCAGCAGCCAGCCAGCTCATTTCTGGATCAAGAGCTTCCTGAAAATCAGAGATGCCTGATACCCACTGCCTACCTGCTTTAATTAATAGCAGGCCTCTCGTCCTGCTTGGTTTAGCAGATAGACTGCAGTATCTCCTGCGTCATATTCCCCACACATGCAGTAGAGATCTTTAGAGCGGAGAATAGGACTTTTTAAATATTTGATGTGTAAAGTGCTTGGCTGTGAAGTGTCTGGGAGCCAGTGGTGGGTCTGCACTTGGTGACATTTATAGACTAACGGTCTGTATTTGCAGCAGAATCATTAACGGCCATGGAAACACCCGGCCATGGGGTTTGCTCTGTTTCTCTGGGAGGGGTTATCCATCAGATTTCACCTCCACTGCGTGCCGAGCTTTGAAAAGCGAAGATGGAGAACCTCCTTGAGGAGGACGCACGCGCGATCGCTGAGCTTTGCTCCACGGGCATTTTCTACAGCGCTCACCCGGGGAAAAAAGGGCGGGGCGCATTATTTAACGGAAGCGGGGGATAGAAGTTTGGGTCTCCCCAGCAAGCAGGGGTGGCATGTGGGATGTGGAGCCGGTGCCACGTGTGGTGGGCGTTGGGGGGGCGAATGTGACGAGAGAACCACTCTGTCTCCTCCAGGAGTCAGTCTGCTGATCCCGGCTGGAGCCGTACCCCAGGGCAGGGCGTATGAGATGTTCGTGACCGTGCACAGGAAGGAGAGTATGAGGTGAGGGGGCGGGGCGGG
>JABFEB020000113.1:19990197-20002158 GCA_019775895.2 Stomatorhinus ivindoensis
TTCGCAGTGACAGCTCCTATGCGGGCCTTCGCAGTGACAGCTCCTATGCGGGCCTTCGCAGTGACAGCTCCTATGCGGGCCTTCGCAGTGACAGCTCCTATGCGAGCCTTCGCAGTGACAGCTCCTATGTGAGCCTTCGCAGTGACAGCTCCTATGCGGGCCTTCGCAGTGACAGCTCCTATGCGGGCCTTCGCAGTCAGAGCTCCTATGCGAGCCTTCACAGAGACAGCACTCCGGCGGAACAAGATGAAGCATGCCTTCGAGCCTGCCAGCCTTCCAGTTACGGGGCTGCATCCTTAAGCTGCGGGCTCCATGTTTCTCCCAGATGGAGCGGAAGAAAGTAGGGCGTGACATAAAAGCTGACACCAAGAAGCCTGCGAGACACCAGCCGCTCAGTCAGTCACGGGGCAGACAGACAAAAGGCGAGAAAACCTCAGGCTTCTTCTCCAGCATATTTTCAGTGAGGGCATAATCCCCTCCCACACAAGACAGAGTGACATGTGGTCAGGCACCATCTGATGGCATTCACCGACTTCATCAATAAGCCCAAACTGACAGGCTGAAATACATACTGTGGTTTACTCAACGAAAACACAAAATTCAAAGGCTGCCGCTGGTCCTTTGTGTCAGATCACGGTTTCATGAGTCCAACGTGCACAGAGTGAGACTAAAACCATGCAGTGTGGCTGCTTAATGCTGCAGCAGCGGGCCTGGCATAACTGGTTCCTTCTGGAACAGACTCTGCACTGTTAACAGAGAACTAAACTGGGCTAAAGTGGATGCAGAGATGCTTAGCTGTGCACTAAACACAACCCATCATTAATCATGCTTAGCTGTGCGCTAAACACAACCCGTCATTAATCACTTAACTGCAACAAACAAGGTCGAGCTCCAACTTAAGCAGCTCTGAGCGTGACACACAACTCCAGCAGAAAGAATATAGGAAACCAGCAAAGTGAGAACCACCAGGCCTGAACACGTCTGAAGACAATGTTCAGGTCCACAAGGTGACAACCCAACTCAAAACACTTACCCACAGAGACTTCATACCTCCCCCAGGCTACCGTGCTCATCAAAAACAGACTGATGCTTCCTCACCAGGCACTGGGGACAGGTGACATGCCTGTCATCACCACTGGCTTCCTGCTCTGTGTGCTGATGTTCCTACAGCCCATCCTCTAGAGCAGGAGTAGGTAAGCCTGATCCTGGAGTGCTGGTATATAGCTGGTTTTCTATCCTACCTTGGGGGGGGGGGGGTGTTCCATGGAGCAGGATTTCTCAGTTAGCTGGGTCAACTTAAACTAGAATTCATGATTGTCCAATAGGAATGCGCCTTACCTTAAGCTAGAAGTCATGACTGTCCCATAAGAGTAACTCAGCTAACTGAGAAATCCTGCTTTGTGGATCAGCCCCCTGGTCTATGAGTGACCACACCTGATTTCAAGCAGATAGTAACTCATAAGGTGGGATGGAAAATCTGCTGGATACCTGCACTCCAGGATCGGGGTTTCCTACCCCTGCTCTAGAGGGACACTCCTCCATTTGATGATATAAGAACCTCATGGAGACCCTGTCAATGGGTTACACTGACCCACGCACAGCAGTTCCTCTCAGTCTCTTACCACACATGCAAATTTATATGCCTGTGCCATTGAGATTCCCCAGAAGCCCTTAGAAATTGCACTACCAGATGTTTACTGCAGACACGTGCATGCATGCAACATATGGAAGTTGCTCCTTGGAGACCCGACTGCGCTCAGAGACCTCAGGGAGAGGACCGACCCATTTGTGCTCGTGTAAGTCACATGACTGGGACAGGCCGGCCCCAGGGAGAGAGTAGCACGTAGACGGCAGACACGTACCTCTGCAGGGCGAGGCTCAGGTTCCCCACGCAGGCCTTGATCTTGTTCTGGGCCTCCAGATGAGTCATGCCAATGGTGGCGTGGCCTTCAATAGACACCACCACGTCTCCCACGGTGATGCCGGCCACGGCCGCCTTCCCGCCGTCTGTCAGCTGCCAAGACACAGAGTCAGTATGAGCCCCTCCGACTATTTTTAAATTTTAAACTTCATTTCTATTATTTTTATATATTTTAGTTTTACTTATTTTATGTCTAGTTTGATCTTTAGAGAATCCCATATGAATACACAGTGAACATCATGCACTGATGTCCTCAATATGGACAAAACATGGACAGCCGGACAGTTTTCATTTATAATTTTTTTACTTTATTTTCTTGTCTTATTCTATTTCAGTTTACAGTCTTATTTGTCCTTAATGATTATAACCCAGCACCTTCCGGGAAATGGGCTTCTGTCAGAAACGCGCAGAACAACCTCATCTTGCCGTTCCATCTGCCGGGCGAGAGCGACTAGAAAGAGGTCCACTTTTGCGGACGTGTGTGGAAGGGCCTGGTGTTGAGAGACTGGGCTGGGAGGTGCCACTAGCCACCCCCGGAACCTTCCGGCACTTGTGGGTAGAGGAGGCGGCGGCCTCTCCTGATTGCCCATTACGGGCACGTTAGGGAAGCAGGGACAGCTGTTGAGGCTTTGAAGGGAACGGGCTCCCGTCTGAACAGCCACATCTATAGCTTTCACTGCCGCCATCGATCAATCAGGAAAGCAAAACAGTCGGGAGGGAATAGCACAGCTGGGTCTCGCCACCCAGCTCCGAGATGGACGGTCGGACGATCACTCCGCCCGGCTTACAAAGGCGACGGGCACTTTCTGCGGGACATCTCATCCTGCACGGTAACTACGGCGATAAGAATTCCCTGCAGCGACAATAAGATGCAAGACGGAGTATCGGAGAGCTGACAGTGTTCAACCGCTCAGCAGACGAGCGCCAGCGTGAAACTGCTTCCATCTGAGCTCCCTATAATATAATTAGCGCTAATGACAAGTTATCAGGAGAAAACCGCAGCAAATTACTTCAGATCCAATTGAAGTCGAATGATTTCCATCAAGACATTTTTTGTAATTTAAATTAATCTTGAGGAGCAAATCAAGCTTTATAGATGGTCCTCTTTTTATGACATCTGTACAGAGGAGAGGAGAGGTTAGGATAGGAGATCTGATTGACAGCTCAGGACCCCGCCTCCTGTGCACAGCTATTGGTCGGATGGTCACCAAACAGAGAAACTGGAAATGGTGGCTGATGTCACACTGTCACAGTCCACATCAAGGTGCGCAAATGCCAGTTACCCAAGAGTCAGACACCCGTTCGTTGCTCTCCAGTCCCCGGGGATCTCTGCCTACACGGCCGTCCGCCCCCCCCACGCAGAGGACGGCTCTCCCAGGTACACGGCGGCCCCGCGATCATCCTGGAGCGAGCTGGCCTGGCCATCACTCCTCTGAGACCTCAGGCGCGCCTCTCGATTCATGGCGAAGTCACTCCAGGAAGCTGGACCACAGGAAGTAAACGCCTCTGCAGTCTCATGCGGGATCAAGGAACCGTCACGTGGGCCTTGAAAGGTCCGACGCCGTCTCCGAGCCCCACCCACTTCCTGTAAGCGGCGCCCACAAGCAACGGTATTTCCCAGCAGCCTGGTGAGAACGACCCCTTCAGTAAATTTCCTCAGGCGCATAGTGTGACAGACTTACTGCCGGCTGCAGGTTTAGTTGGAACGTAATAGAATGTGAGCCTGTCTGTCAGCAGAGAGAGTGCGATCAGGGTCTGATCACCAGCTCACTAACAGGACGCTCGTGTTTACACCCCCAGGGAGGAATGTAAGGCTCTGGCACTGAAACTGAAGCTATGGGGTGTAGCCGTTTCCCCCCTGAGCCCCTGGGGGGGGGCTCCACCCTCCTGTCCTATCAGACCAGACCAATGGAAACCAGAGCAGCCAGCTGAAACGGGCAGCCAGCACTACACACCTAGTCTCACAGCAGCAGTGCGCCGCCTAGGTGGGCCATTCCCTGGAGGTCTGTCCTCCACATCTGCATCGAACCCAGGCCCAACGAGGTTCATAGGGCTCTGGGTTCAGGACGGGTCTCCGAAGATCAGCCCACGCTGTCCCGTCATCGAAACAGAGGAGATTCACCTGGCCCAGAGGAGATCCATCTATCAGACGCAAGCTAAGAAAGAAGCCAGTGGGTGCGAGAGCTGGGAAGTGAGGATCAGACCGTTTCCCGAGCACTTTCCCGCCGCGCCCGTCCAGACCCGACCTTCTGCTGGTTACTGCAGGATAAGGATGACAGAGAGCTTGGAATTTAATGCCGTAAGGGAATGTTGACAAGTCCTAACAGAGGGTTGACAGGGCAACCCATCCCGCCCCAACCCCCAACACAGTGGGACCGCCCTGTCGGTACAGCCAGCAGCGAAGCTAGCCAAACCCGGCCCGCCGCGATCCCTGCCCGACTGATATACAATCCAGCCACAGATATGCCATCTTCCGAAGAGCGGACACACTGTGTTCAGTGCCAGCCTTTCCAGGGACGGAGCAGGACAGCAAATTAGCACACAGCGCCTTTCAGAGGCTCAAGGAGGCCGGCTGACCCGCCTTCACGAGGAAACAGAGGAAAGAAAAAAAAAAGAGAGACTACCCCCCTCCCCCACACCCCATGGGGTAAGATCTGAATTTCTGGGTAGGTCATTCAACTGCCTCGTGTCTAACCACAGCGTGTGGTTCTGCTCATACCTGTGGTTTTCCCTGCACCCCTCAAAACAAGGTCTGGCCTTCGCCCGAGCCTAACAGCACACGTTTGTGCACAGACACGTCTCCGACTCTAAAGGATCTGAGCGGGGACCCCTCCCCGCTGAAGCAGACCGCTTACCCACATTACCCAAATAAGTCTGAAGGTCATCCGGGTTTAACGCTAGTTAACTACAATCGATCCGCCGACTGGTGCACTCAAAGCACAGCAAATCGCTTAGCCAGCCTCCGGAGAAGAAAACATGGAGATCAGGCTACGGAAGAAGCAGGGGCGGTGCGGCTAGGAACCGTACAGGCGTGCCAGATGGCCGCAGATCAACAACAAGCCCATGTGACGTCTCCCTCCCCCCCTCCCCCCACTAGAGCAAACACGCGCAGCACCCAGGGGCGTCTCACCTCATCCGATCGGGTTCTGAACACATGAACAATTGGGCAATGTTACATGACGCAACATCACACTCAGTATCAGAGAAAGGAGCACAGCGACTGCTAGATGCTCATGCGGCGGTTTGAACGGCGGGTCTGAAGTGGAGCAAAGGTCAGCCAGCTCACAGGCCACCCAGAGCCCTCACCCTGACAGCACCAGCAGCCCAAACACCAGAGAGGCTTATTGGAGACAGAGGCCTCCACGCCCATCATGGGCAAGGTCAGTGCGAGCCGAACCATTTCCCATCCAGGGGAGGCCAGTCACGGTGGAATTTCACTTTAACTGACTGAACATTCAGAATCAGGTCTCTGCTTAAGCTATTTCACACCCTCTTTCCTGGAGGCTAATGAAACAACCCGAGACACAAACCAATAAATCATCTGACACAGCTTGACAGCTGAAAGGTGTGAGCGAAACCCCCTAAGCAGAACAGAGGCCCTATAGACCATTCCAGGCTCTGCTGAGAGCCTGAAGGTGCGATACACCGTGGCCATACACCACAGCTCAAATGAGTCAGTAGTAATTAATGTGACAGATTATTCACACACAGACCCAAACTTTAAATGACAGATCTGTGAACAGCTGTCAAAGGACAAGCCTGGTTTCCTGGACTGGGGAATGTTTTCCTAAAACTGTCCTGCTAGCAGGAAGGGTGCTGACCCCTTTTACTTGGCCTGGAGATGCTGCCCGTTTGAGCACCCCAGGGGTCTGGGTCAGATGGAAAGCCACATAGGTTCACAGCAGGAAAACACTCGGACGTGGTGACGTGCGAATCGCACCACTCTCAGCTGTGAGGCTCAGGAGGGGATACCCACAGTAACCCCCACACCCCCCCACCTCAGTGGTCTGACGCCGTCTTCCCCTGGCGTGCGGGATGCCTGACACTGAGTTCCCTGATACCAGCCCCTCCCACAGTTTTCACAGGCCCAAACACACCGCGCTTTCGTCACACTGCCACTGGGAGTGCCGCCAGTACACACCCCGCCCTGCCCCAATCACACCCTGACGCGAGACGCGCATTTTCCCACAGCTCAGGTTTCCCCCTTTTGCTGAATTCCAACATGCTACCAAACTGACCATGACCTCATAGGCCCCGCCTCCACACAAAGCCCACCCCTGTCCCCATCACATAGGCCCCGCCTCCACACAAAGCCCACCCCTGTCCCCATCACATCGGCTCCGGCCCATTGACCAGCCCAGACCTACATGCATACAGGACACTCGAGCTGATTCCAGAGGTGGGATGAAAGGATGGAACGTACCTTGGAGACAGTGAGGGGCATGCAGAAGTCCTTCCCCCCCTGCAGCCGGAAGCCCCAGGGGGCAGGACCAGGGAGGGACACGGAGAAGCTGCTCATGTCGGCTGGTCTCTCAGTAGGAAGGCGTGCTCAGTCCTGAAAAGGCACAGGCAGCACGTCAACTCAAACAGCACCCCCCCCGAGCCTCAGTACTCCTTGCACACCAGCGTCACACCCCCAGCGACTGCGCTCCTAAAGGACAGGAGTCAAACAGCGCCCCGCAATGGCGGCACTATGTTATGTCTCACACACCCTTCCCCCCGCATGCCAGAGAGGAACGGGAAGCATGCCTTTCGCAAGGTAACGGTGGCAATCTGCCGCTCTCGCTCACCACAGTGCCGAGCGGTCGATTTACGCGGGCCGGACGCGGGGTTGAGCAGGCTTGCTCACAGCAGTGAGTGCGGCCACAGGAATGTGTCAAAGTACACTCCCCGCTGAGAGATCACCTGCGACCCTGCCCACTGAAACCACGGCGACACGTGACCTAGCTGACGTCTCGCTCAATAGCCAGCAGTCTCTCATTTCAGGCAGTCAGAAGGTGCCATTTCTCCTAATTTCCCTCATTTCCCCCCCCTCATTTGCCCCTAAGGGTGTGTGCCCTCTCTGACAACTCCATTATCCTCTCCGTCGCAGGGAGTGCCTATCCTCAGCACAGTGTGCGGAAGCTTCCCGGAACCGAACCATTTCTGTTTATCCCACGTTGACATGCACCAGACGCAATTATCTAGAACATACAAAAATCGCATTTCTAAACATCATTAAATCCGTTAAACCAGGGTAAGTCAACAATGTCCCGGGAAAACTTCACATTTACGGCCCAGA
Source organism: Stomatorhinus ivindoensis (assembly GCA_019775895.2). Lineage (NCBI taxonomy): Eukaryota > Metazoa > Chordata > Actinopteri > Osteoglossiformes > Mormyridae > Stomatorhinus > Stomatorhinus ivindoensis. The sequence goes on from JABFEB020000113.1 coordinate 19,997,400, forward strand.
CAGTGAGATGATGTCAGAACTTCCCAAAGTTCCACCCTCGGCCCAAAGAAGGGCGGACTGGCCCCGGGGCTGTGGGCACTAAATGCAGTGTTCACCAGGGACAGCTGTGCGGTGAATCATGGCTGATTCATGATGCCACGTCCGACAGGAGATTCCTGACCGCACGGCAGCCCATCCTGACACAAAGCTCGCAGGGGATTCACGGGCCAGCTGTGTCCGACCCAGCTGTGCAGGGGACAGCACAGCGAAGACCAGGGCCTCACCTTCAAGACAAAGAGCCAGATCGTCCCAGGTCTCTAAGCACATGCATGGTACACATGAGCATAAACAACTTCTACCTCTCAAAAAATAATTCCACTTGTGATTATCACACAGTTCTCCTTTGTTAAATATGACAAAACCCAAATTAAAATCATGGTTAAAAAAAACACCACGCAGATCAGGCAGCTGCATGACTTTGAAGATTCCTCCTCCAAGAACCATGGATCCCATCGCCCTGTCAGTGGCTTCAGGAGCTCAGTCCAAGGATGAGGAACCTCAGAGGTGCCTTCAGACCCCATTCCAGCTGCAGTGACTGCGATCGACCTGCACCCGACACCAGTACAGCCTGAAAATCTGACTGACCTCAAAGGCAGGTGTGCTGCTTAATTGTGCCGTGAGAGCAGCGTCCGGAACACTTTTAATTAAAGAAATTACGTTATTTTCCCACGACTTACTAACACAAGCTAACGTCACTCAACTTCGCGTCTTCTTTTTCCCGCAGAACCCGGGCGATGTGTTACGGCGGCAGGAGGACCGGCTGTGCGCGTTATCGCGCCCGGTTCGCCGGCTCGGGTCCCAGCCACACCCGCCACAAACTCCCTGATCTTTAATAACGCAGTCGATCCATTGCCACCGGAATTACTGTTACTAATGTATCGAAAGAGGAAGCACAGGGACAGAGTTTCACGCAGAAGCAGCGCTTCCGTATCCAGTGAACCTGTTAGTAACGGTGTGATAAGGTGATCAAACAAGCGGACGGATCGGTCCTCGGCCACCGGTAGCCTGCTGCGCGTCACCCACCTCTGCGGTCCGGACGGCGGCGACGATGATCCGAGCGGAGCGGTGCTCTCCTTCGCCCTGCCGAGGTCGACGATCTAGCGACTCCGGCCCCCGAGCGGACTCGCAGACTTCCGCCCCTGAATTCCTCCGCGTCGATGCCCCGCGGCGGTGGGAAGCGCCGAGCCGAATCAGCAGCAGAGGCGGCGTGTATCGCTCACTTTGACAACATGCGATCGCACAAGCGCAGATTTATACGTGTGTCCGGTGTTACAGCGCCGCACCTGCAGTAAACACGCAGAGACCTGGACGGGAGTCCGGCTAATTTTATATTAATGGTAACTTCCGATCCGGTTTTCCTCTCCGATATCCTGGTCACCTGCACGGAGACTCACCTGGATTCTGCCTCCTCGACGCCCGACCGTCATGTAATTCGGGCGTTTGAAACTTTAGTCACTTGGCTGCCTGACTGTCAGTGTCGGATAGAGGAGTTGAGATGCCCGATCTTTGTCACGTGACATATGTACCACGCCACATGCTGGAGTGGAAACGGCACAGGCTCTTTTAAAATCTGTTTATCGGCTGTAAACTTTCCTCCTCCTTCAGTAAATCGCAGATGAAAAGAGACAGTTAAAACTGCACGAATCCTGTTAAACGGAGTGAATTAAACTACTGTAGTGAATTTTTATTTAGGCACCCGTGACTTTTTTCTTTTCTTCCGACCATCTTTCAGTCCTGTTAGAAAATACACCTTGAAGGGTTTGTTATTCATCATCTTGGATCGTCTCACGAGTGCTTTCCGTAACATGGATATCCTTCAATGCGGCGGCTGAGTGCCCTCTAGTGGTGAAACGCAGCGATTGCTTCCCGTCCCCATAATCCTTTGATCTGCAGTTGGTATCATACAGACGAAACACAGGACAATAATTAATTTTAACGTCCACCGCTGTCATTAATTAGCTACGATTTTGTATGCTTGTATTCATGATATTCCTTATTCTTATTTTAAAACAGCATCACTCCCGGCATAAACATTAGTCGTGTCAATCGATTAAATAAAATAATCCAGTTAGTGATGGCAGTAGGCTGTGATTAATCATAATTAGTTTAAAATTGTAGTAGGTTATTTGCTTGTATTTTTTGGAAGATGAAACATGCGTGGTTACAAGAAATGCATGACAAACTGGTAAGAGGAATCACATTTTTAAAAAATATAACATCTTGGTTGCTGTCAGGGTCAGCCCCTGTTGTCCCATTTTGTGTCCCTTCCCCGTTTGCCCAGCAGGTGTTGCTGGTCATTCCGTCCCTCGTGATGTCAGTCTTTGTGTTTTCCCCTGATTCCTGATTGGCCACATGGCTTGACACATTGAGCATGTGGCTGCCTGTGATCCCTGTCTTATGTTTGAATCCCACCTCCTCTGTTTTTGTAGATTTTGATCCCATTTGTTTCAGTTGTATCAGTTTTCTAGTCCCCGTGTTCCATTTATACTCGGTTTTGGCTTCTGCTCTTGATTGTTTTTACCTGTTAGTTTTTCCCTAGTGTTAGTTTCTGTCTCCTTGCTTAGTTCTTAGTTTCCCTGTTTTAGTTCCTTTGAGTTCATTAGTTCCATCGGTGCCCTGTTTTCAGGGCCTTTGTTAATCAGCCTCACCTGTCCAGTGTTAGTATTTTAGTCCCTGTTTCTGTTCAGTTCCCCAGTGGTTCATTGTTTGTTTGCGATCCTCAGCGTTAGATGTGTATTCTGCATACCTGCCCTCTTTTTGTTATTAGCCTTGTCTATTTATATTTACTTTTGACCCTTCGTGGTCCTTTGTTCTGTTAATGTTTCCTTATGTCTTTTAGTTCATTTAACAAACCCCTTTTTTGTCCTTGGAGCTGCAAGCGGGTTGCCCACCATTTGCATCTGCTCTATGCCTCGTCCCTGCTCCAAAGCCACCCGAGTCCATGACAGTTGCTGGTTCCAAGTTGATGCTTCCAAGTGTGTAAGTTGCTAATGTAATGATCAACTTTAGCACAGATTCATGCGCACTGAATGACTTAAAGAAAAGAAATTGGCCTTAAACCTTCACCATAGTTTACTGGACAGGATACGTGTGTGTGTATTTACTGCGTGCAGATAGAAGGTGTGGTCATGCATTACCAAGGAACGTTTGATCCCGCGGAGTCTGTAGGCTACAATTTCACATATTTTTGAAAACGTGAAACACGTCCACAATGGTTTAATTTCTTGAGGAAAAAAAACATAAAGTTGTAGCCTACTTGTTTTAAAAGTATGTTTGGGCCTACCCATGTACCCACCAATTAGATTTTAAGATTTTTTACTAGTTCCATCAAACCTCGCGGGTTACAGGACAGCACACCCATGTAAAGCACTTTGGGGCTACTCCGCTGTGAATATAAAAATAAAATGAATTGTAACAAAGAACATCCATTTCCCACGACAGATTTATTGTCTGAAGTAAACATATTTACACGGTACATGGTGTTTAACACTGAACCCAAATCGCTTTTGGGCATTTTCCACATTGATGGTGAGATGAGTCCTAATACAACGGTACCAACTAGGTGAGATTTGTGCTGTTCATCTTCATGACCAGTAGAGGGCGAAGACTATGGGTCTCTTTGAAACTCCCTCTGCTGCAATTGAACCTAGCTTCACCAGGGTGGAACTAAAATATAAGCTGAGAAATGATGACCCCCCCCCCCCCCCCGAGCAGTAAAATAATCACACTGTGTTTCTGCAAGCACTCTCACCTCATCTGGGGAATGTTGCATTAAGTTATTTGCAGCTAAATTTGTAGCAGACCAGCCCCAGTTGGTCCTATCCTAAATCTCTGGACACGAAAATAAAAACCACAGCAATCTCTGCAGCCATTTTCAAATAAATTTCTACTGGCTTATAGTGCAACACTTAGTGAAATGCTATAGTTTGCATACTTCCGGCTAATTGCCGGTTTCCGCAGCATTTAGCGTGTCCGCGCTAAAATGCAGATCGACGTGACGTAAACAAGCACGCTTTTACGGACGCTTTCTTAGTCCCGCGTTGTACTTTCCTGAAGGATAGACATATTGTTCTCACAGGCTATTTGGGTGACAAGTGTCCAGCAAAACGAGACGTGAAACATGTACAGGGCTGAGTGACAGAGATCTGTTCATAAATGAGACAGTGGAGCCTGCAGGAAATGCAGGATCACACACACGCACGCAGTTTGTGATGAAAGTTGCCTCCCACAATGCACATGGCTGGAAGACTGCACGAAAAGAAGGAGATGTCAGAATTAGTGCTGCATGCTGAATGAAGTCAGTTTCTCCAGATGAAAATGGGCTTCCCTCTCTCATGCGCCATGCCTTCGCAATCAGTGACCTCTAAGCCACTTCCGAGGTTTGTTTATAAACAGCTAAAATGCTTGCTGATGGGTAAGCAGATGGAATAATGAGTTTCTGTCAGCAGATCCTGTGGTCAGGGTTCGGATTAAGGTTAGGATGAGTGAATGGTGGGTTTGAAGAGCCAGCAGTTGGGCAATCTTTAGACAATATATAAAAACCATCCCTACATTCCCAAAGGATCTCAGCCCTATCCCATACTCCCTTAATGAACTTGCCCTTGTCCAACATTCCCTCAAAGATCCAGTGTTGGGCATTTCATGTCCAGAAGCTACAAATCCAGACCATAGTTTTGTTTCTCCCAACCAGCTGAGTCCTCTGTGACTGTGGCTCTTCATA